>VXBR01004720.1:678302-728972 GCA_013400215.1 Cisticola juncidis
TATATATATATATATAATTGAATGAGTATGTGAATCCAGATCCCGTCAGCCCTTTCCAAGAGCGGATTTTTCTCCAGTCTCGTTTCAACACTTCAGTTTCATTTTTTCCAAGCTCTTTTTTTTTTCTTCGCTTTTTAAAGATAAATTTTGTGCCATTAAATCCTCGCCCACGTGGTAGCCAAGAAGTGAGAGGGATTTAGGGGAGAGGAGCCAGCAGAGTCCCCAGCCCACCTCAGTGCCGAGCGTCCTTTCACAAGCTCTCCCTCGCGCCTCCATTTGCGGGGGCTGATTTCCCTTTTTCTTTTTATAATTCTGATTTTATTTTAATTCTGCCTTGAGCTGGTGGCAGAGGGGTTTGCAAAGGCCGCTTCCCAGGGATCAGGACTTTTCCTGAAAGGAAGAGGGAGGGGAGCGGCGCAGCCGGGGGAACCCATCCCACCCCCGGGGCGCTTTTGGGGAGAAGGGGGGGATCCGGCCCGGGGGAAAGGGGCCAGGCATCCCCGCTGGGAACAGGCGGCTCCGGGGAAAAAGTCCCTCTAAACAAACCGAAGACGCTGAGGGGACAATGAGGGACTTCAGAGGAGGAGCTGCGCCAGGAGCCTCTCAATTAGAGTCGCTGTAATGAAATTAAAAACCATTAGATCGTTCACCGTTGATGTCTACGACTTTCCTGGATGTCAAAGCAATTTGCTTAAACCCCCGGGACGGGGGAGGCGGCGGCGGGACGCGCTGAGTCTCGCTGTCGCCAGGGTCCGGCAGTCATTATCGGGCCCGAGCGGCCCCCCGCCGCCGCCCCCATCCTCCCCCGAGATTAACCCGGTACCGAGCAGGGCAGGACCCGATTTTATCTGGAGCACAGCGCCCCAGCCCCTCCCGGCTCCTCCACCGTCCTCTCCTTCCCCTCCGCCGCTGGTGGCTGGCGGGAGGGATGTCCTTAAATCCCTAAATCCCCGAATCCCGCCAGCTCTCTTCCCTCGCCCTTTCTTCACAATTTATCCCCCTGGGATGGGATGGGGGTGTTGGGATACCCGGGCCCCCCATTTTCCCCCAGAGTTGAGGGAGCAGCTCTGCCCTCTCAGGGTTTGTGTGGGAGGGGGCAGTAGGTGAGGAGCCCCCCTTGAGAGCACCTCCGGGCCCTGCTGGGCTCTCCTGGGAGAGCCCCGTCCCCCTGCCCCGCACCTCGATCTGCCCTCCCTTGGAAGGGAGTCCTGAAAAGGGCGAAGATTTTGGGGAAGGGGCTGCGGGTTCCTGCTGGTCTCTGCCCTTCTCCTGCCTTGGGAAGGGGGGGAATGCGCCGCGCTGTGCTCACTCCATTCCCACGGGAATTCTCCTTCTCCCTTTCCCAGATCATCCTGAACTCCATGCACAAATACCAGCCCCGGCTTCACATCGTGAAAGCGGACGAGAACAACGGCTTCGGCTCCAAGAACACCGCCTTCTGCACCCACGTCTTCCCGGAGACCGCCTTCATCGCCGTCACCTCCTACCAAAACCACAAGGTGAGGGCTGGGCCGGCCCCCGCCCCGGCAAACCGCGTCCCGCTCCTTCCCCTGCTCCTCCGGAGGGACTCAGCCCCTCCTCCCTCCCTACTTCTTCTTTTGCCCCTTCTTTCCTTGCTTCCCCTTTTCCTTTCCTTGCTTCCCCTTTTCCTTTCCTTGCTTCCCCTTTTCCTTTCCTTGCTTCCCCTTTTCCTTTCCTTGCTTCCCCTTTTCCTTTCCTTGCTTCCCCTTTTCCTTTCCTTCCTTCCCCTTTTCCTTTCCTTCCTTCCCCTTTTCCTTTCCTTCCTTCCCCTTTTCCTTTCCTTCCTTCCCCTTTTCCTTTCCTTCCTTCCCCTTTTCCTTTCCTTCCTTCCCCTTTTCCTTTCCTTCCTCGCCCTTTTTCTTTCCTTCCTTGCCCTTTTTCTTTCCCTCCTTCTTTCCACTTTGCCTTTTTCTTTCTTTCCTTTCCTCCTCTTTGCCTTCCCTTCCTTCCTTCCTTCCCCTTTGCCTTTCCTTCCTTCCCCCTCTCTTTCCTTTCCTTCCTTCCTTCTCCTTTTCCTTTCCCCTCCCTTGCCCTTTTCTTTCCTCCATTCTCCTTTCCACCTCCTTTGTCCTCTCCTTTCCTTTTCTCCTGTTCCTCCCCCCTTCTTTTTCTTCTCCTTGTCCCCTTCCTTCGCTTCTTTTTCCCTTGTCCTTTATTCTTCTCCTCTCCCCTCCCTGTCCTTCTCCTCTCCTTTCTTCTCCTTTCTCTTCCCCCTTTCTCTGTTCTCTTTGTCCTTCCTTCTTTTTCCTCTTCTTGTCCCCTTGTCCATTCTTCTTTTCCTTTCCCCTCCCTCGCCCTTTTCCTTCCCTTCCCCTTTCCTCTCCTCACATCCCCATCCCATCCCCTCTGTTATTCCTGGCCACACAAAGCATCCCAGCCCAGCTCGGGGAGGGGGAATGAGCTCACCAGGATGCTTTGCTCACATGGAGACGACCAACCGAGGAAGTTCTCTTTATCTCCCCCTCCCCGCGGGTCAAAGGCTGCTAATCTGGAGGAGGGAGCCGGGCGCTCCCCTCGGGCCGGGCGCTGATAACCCGGCTGCCCACGGGGGGCTGCGGGCCGGGGGGCCCGGGCAGGAAAGGGAGGCTCAGCTCCCTCCATCAGGCCAGCAAAGCATGAAAACAGCTGCACTGGTTTGTCTTCTGCTGGGATAGAAAAGGCTTGGGAGGAATAAGGGTTTTCTTGGTGTGCTGTCGCTGCCCCTCTGTGAGGAGCTCCTTCCCTGCTTGGTTTTGGGCTTCCCCACCCAGCAGGGGAGGAGGAGGAGGAGGAAGGCTGAGGGCTGAGGACAGGGTGGTTCTCCACAGATGGTGAATCAGGGATGTCTTTCACCAGCTGTCTCTTGCCACTGCCCACAGAGCCTCTCTAGGGCACAGCCCCGTGAAAACTCAATTTAAAAAAAGCAGATTCCTCTCTTAATCACATAAAAAGCACTTGTACTTACCGGCAGGTAGGGTGGCTCCTTTGTACCCGATGGAATAGTTGTTTCTCAAACAGAGAAAAGTCATTTAGCACCCCAAAGAAATCCTGGATGCTTTCCTGGAAATGCAGGTTCCTAAACCTGTGTGAAACGACTGCATTTCCTCCCTCCATCAGCTGAGCAGCAAGAGGCAGAGAGCAGAGCTGGGCTGGAGAAGAAAGAGTGCTCCACCACAACCAGGGAGAAAGGAAAATACTTCCCTGCCCTTTAAAATAGGAGCTGCTGGCACGGCCAGGACAAGCAAACTGAGTCCAAACTGAGCCCTTGCCAAATTATGCCTTAAATTATAACTCCACTGTGGATGCTATAAAATCAAGTTTAACTTCTGCTTGATGGATTTGGAGAAAGAATATAATATTAATAGAAGTGGGAGTTAATAAAACAGGACACACTGCCTGCTTTAAAGGCATTTCCCGAGGAGAAAACACGTGAATGGAACTGCTCTCCTTTGAAGAAAAACGGGGCTGTTTTATAGGAAAAGAAATGATCATGCAAATAAAACGAAAGCAAAGCAGGAACATGTAAGTACAGTAGTTTGGGAAAACTGCCATGCTAGGAGGAGCAGGAATATTTGACTGTAAATCAGCAACATCTGCCTGATAAGAAACGACATCTGCACATCTGCCACGGGCAGGAACCCACAGACACACACACCCCCAGCCCAGCAGACACTTGCACCCACCAGGACACATTTCACACCCCCTGACACGTTTTAGACACTCTGACATCCCCCTGCCTCCCTGTGCTGCTTGGAATTGAGGGGGAATGGAGGAAGAGTGGCTGTAGCCCCAAGATAAAATCCCAATTGGGAAAGACAGAGTCAGGAAAATAAAGCATGGATGATCTTCCCTAAATGGCATCTCACTGCAGGGAAGGGAGTAAAATTTGTAGCTTACCCCAGGGCAGACGGGGAATGATATTGATGCAAATGCTGAGGAGAAATATCCTCAGCTGAGGTGGGAGACACTGAGTTGGGGTCCTTTCCACCAGCAGAAACCTGAGCTCAGCGTTCACAGCTGAGAGGTTGTTTGGAAAATCAGATTTTCCCTCCTGCATTTCCCCTGCCATAAAGGCTGGCAGCCCCTCTATGTGTGGGGCATCCCCAGCTCTTTCTGTCCATACACTGCTGATTTTTCCCCATTTTTCTCTCTCACCCCTCACCTGTGGCTCATGCAATCCTTCCCATCCACCCCACCCAGCCTCTGATACATTTCACACAGAGTTTTATACACCCATATATTACACACACAAATTCATCCCTGCATGGGGTTTAGGTTTCAAGAGCTCTGTTATAGCTGAATTCTATTACAGAATTAATTGTGTGACTCACCCCAAAATGCATTTGAGGCTGTGCTTGCACAGCTTATAGAAATACCTGCCTGCTTCCAGATCAATTTATTTCAAGAGCACAGCTGCAATCCCAATGTAGGCCTTGTGCTTATTTCCCCTGATATTTCAGACAGCCTGAAAAGATATTTAAGCACCCTGGGATCTCCCTCTCCTCAGCCCTACTCCCCAAAAAGAGGCTTAAGCTATGAAGAGAGTTTTGGTGAAGTTTTCAGGGCGGTTGTCAGCAGCTCCACTGGTCACCTCCCGCCTCTCTGCTACCCTTAGAAACACCCCAGAAACACCGAGGTGTTAAAAAAGGTCACATGCACATTTCATTTCCTTGCCTTTTACACAATGGGTGCTTGCAATCAGGTTGATTCCCCAGTATTAACTTCCCCTGCAGTTAAGCACCGTTCTGCTGTAGCTTAAAGCATTGTGTTACATGGTTGTATTTATTGGGTACGAGCTCTCTGCTTAGGACCAGGAAATGAACCTAATAGACAGAAATAATTAAGGTTCTGCCCTCACGAGGGTTCTTTCAAAAGCAAGAATTCACAACAATTATTCTCATTAATTTTTACAACCTATTCTCTCCCTTAGCTGGACTTGGACTTTATATTGGTTCCCCCCCTCAGGATATCCGGTTTTATGCTCATATTTTTCCCCCACCCTAAGGTATTTAATATTCTTGGTAGCCAAAATATTTTTAGGGAAATAGCTGCAGGTGGGATGCTCCAGGCACCCAGAAATGCTGCGTGCACCAGGGTGAAGCAGAGGAGCAGGGCAGGCCGTGGCTGAAGGTTGGATACACCCCCAGATTTCTGGTGGGATTTCTGAACAGAGATGTTCATCCTTCCCCTAAAAAGAGCCAGTGCTAAAATCGAGCTAGTGAGTCACTGCTGCTCCATCCTGGGGGATTCTGGAGAGCTGCCTGTCCCCTCTGAGCGTGTGGCTTCTTGTCACTGTGTGAGGGCTGGAGCTGGGCAGGTCCTTGGGCCTGGGGCGTTTTCTCCTGAGAGCTCCATGCTCCTTGTCCGGGGTTGTAGCTGGCCACCTCCACCACTCCAGTGGCCAGGCTGGCATCTCAGGATTCCTCTGTGCAGCCCCCCAAGCTCTCCCTGCCCCTCCTGGGGTCATTGTCCCTGTGTCTCTCCATCTCCTTGGCAAGGGGGGAACAGCCCCTGTCCTTACCCAGGGCAGACCCTTCTCCAAGAGGGGTCCCCGAGCGCTGAGACAGACAGAGCTCCCTGGGGTTAAGAAGGGTGAGACCAAGAATCTCCTCTTCATCACCAGCCCTGGTGGCTTCTGTGCAGCTCTGGGGCACCTGAGGAGGGCAGTGAGCCTCTCCTCTCTCCCTGGCCCTCTCTGGGGCTCCTCACATCTCTGCTCTCAGATCCTTAGAGCTGTTCCAGGCTTTGGTGGGACAGTGATTCCTTCCAGAGGTCTTGTGCCCTCCACAGCTGTGACCAAGCCCTGTCTCCTTCTGTCCCCAGTCCTGTCCCTGCTCCCTGCTAGCCCTGAGCCCCTGGGCCCTTTGGGTCCTCAGAGCAGCCCCTCTCCTCAAGCTTGGCAAAGACACCCTCTGGATCCAGCACCCTTCCTCCTGCAGACCCATCTCCTTCCCCAGACACCCTCTAGATCCAGAACCCTTCCCTCCTGCAGACCCATCTCCTTCCCCAGACACCCTCTGGATCCAGCCCCCTTCCTCCTGCAGACCCATCTCCTTCCCCAGACACCCTCTGGATCCAGCCCCCTTCCCTCTGCAGACCCATCTCCTTCCCCAGACACCCTCTGGATCCAGCCCCCTTCCTCCTGCAGACCCATCTCCTTCCCCAGACACCCTCTGGATTCAGTGTCCTTCCCTCTGCAGACCCATCTCCTTCCCCAGAGCTCTGTGCCAGGTCTCCCTTCCCACCCTTGTCCTTGTGTGGTGTTTCAGCCAGCAGCCTCCTCAATGAGCCCCTCTGTCTCTCCCCAGTACCTCCAACCAGCCTCTCAGTCCCTCCCATTTCCTTCACTGGTCCAGCATCTCCTCCCCTCTGCCAGCAGCTCCCGCTCTCCTCCCTTCTCCTGGCCTTCACCAGTCCCAGCTCCCACCCAGCTGCTCTGCTTGGCCCAGATCTCGTGGGCTCAGCAGCCACCCTGTCTTCATCTGTTTCTCTCCTTCCCACTCCTCTGGTTTGGCCTCCTCCTCCATCCTGCCTTGGTTTCCACTGAGGAGAGAGTGAAAGAAAAACTCTCTGTGCTCTGCAGCCCCAGGGCAGCCTCCCGTGGCTCCCAGCCCCGGTGGTGGCACAGCTGGCCCTGGTCCCTTTGTGTCCCCCTCAGCAGGACCACGGCCACCTGCAGGCCAGGGAGAACAGAGGGGAGGCCCATGGGTGCTCTGCATTTCTCAAGGGTGATCACCTGCACTCTTCATCACTGAATGGTGATTTATTTTTTTTTCCCAATCAGTTTTCCATTCTCCAAGTGGCAAAGATCTGTGAGAGAGCTCAGAAATTAAGGATTCCCATTCCTTGCAGAACATGAAGTCCTTTTCCAGAATGCCCAACTTTTCTTAGTTTCAGAAGAGCCCAAAGAGATCAGGGTGTGGTGTTTTCCCTTAAGTGCTTAGAAGGAAGAAGTTTATACCAAAATAAGTAAATATAACAGAGCCTAGAGCACCTGGTGTGGAGCACATCACCCTGTCTTGGTTTAGTCATCCTAGGACACACCCCTAACAAAGTTTTAACTTTGTTCCAACTTCTAAAGTGAGAAGCAATTGAGAAAAAATCTTATCATGGCAAGTTCTTGATAAAAAATAATACAAAATGGCAGTTTTGATTTTGGCCATAGTGATATTCATGAGCCCTTAGGCACAAATCCCATATAAATACATGTCTGTGGAGAAGGAAAAAGAAGTAAAGCATTTTTCCTCCACCTAACTTGATGCAAATCTAAATTCTGTCCCTCTGGAGCTAATGATGCTTTTTGGAAGGTCTCAGCAGAAGAGCTTTGTGGCCAATTAGCCCAGAGAAAAGAGCACAGGGGAGCGGCCCAGGGATTCCTTTGGGATTCCCAACTCCACTGGGAACTGTCACTTCCCATTAAAGTGAAGATGAACCCATAGGTCAGACAAGCCCTGAAAAGTGGGAATCTGGGAGGCTCCACCCTGCAGAGCCCTGTTCTCCAGGGGTCTGTGGCAGCTTGGGGAACTGGAGAGGCTTTGCCGTCGCTTCCCCTCAGTAACAAATACACAAACAAAGCCCCTCAGTTTTATTGAACCTGTGCTGAACAATTCAGCCCTGGGCACTCTGTCTTAATGACCTCGCAGGACGTTGTATTTTGGTTTATTTTTCATGAGGTAATTGTCATTTGACTTTCTGACAGCTTTTCTTTCCCCCGTGCCCCTCCATGAGTTATAGTCAATTAAACTCGGTTTTGCTGTGGCAAAGCTGATCCAGGAGAAGGTCATTTACCCCTGTGTTTGCTTTTCCACCTCTGAAATAGTTTGGAAGTCAGGCAAAAAACAGCCAAGTGAAATATCTTCCACAGGTTGTTTGCTAAAGCAGGGATTCACCAACTTTTTCTCTGTTTTCTAGTTTGTTGTGTACGGTTTTGTTAGATCTGGCTTGGGCTCTCCTGGCTTTGTGGTGGCTGATGCCATGAGTTGTCACTCAGGAAACTTTGTTCTGGAAGCTCCAATCCATCTGGAGTACAGCAAAGGTCTGAGAATTAATTCTAAACCTGTAGTCCCTGGTTTTTAGATGCCTTAAATCCAGCACATCCTTAATTTTAGGGAAGCTGAAGTTGGCTGTGATTCTCTTGGGGCCACCAGCATCAACACCTTTGCTTGTAAGTGTGTTCCTCATGTGGGTTAGGGGACTTCTCTACTCCTAAACCAACAGATTTGCAGTGTTGAGGTCCCATTTTGATATTTTGGCCGCTGTTTTGTGGGTGATTAAAAGCTTGAGGAATCAAACGGAGCATTCAGCTGAGGCACTCAGACGAGGGGCTGGGGCACTGCTGGCTGCTCCTGCAGCGAGCACAGTGCACTGGGGACCTGTGAAGGCACTGCCACCCACCCCAGAGCCCCCTGGCAGCCCCCATCTCCCTCCCTGGATTCCAGCAGAGAGCCGAGGCTCCCGGGGCAGGCGCCTTGGTTAAAACCTTCGGTCAGGGTGGGATGAATCCGGCCCTTTGTGCCTTTGTGCGCCGGTGCCAATCCTGTAAATCCTCACTCGCTGAAGGACCTCGCTTATGTGAGCAAATATTGCCATTGGGGTCGGGAGGGAGGACAACTCCTACATTTACAGGGCTTCAGGAGCATTCAGAATGCTGAATAATGCCTATTATTCATTCCAGAAGAGTCACCACCTCCAAACCGATAGGCAGCTGCTTTGCAGAGTACACAGCTGGTTCTGTAATAATTCGGGGTTTTTAATTACAAAATGCGCCCCTGTTTTATTGCTAGAGAATGGCTCAACTGGCAAACTGACCCCAAAAGATTGTTTGTTTACCCTTCTCTTTGAAACCTGAAATGAGGGATAAAAAAAAGTGCCAAGGGCTTGTTTCTGTGCTGAAGTATGGTCCTGATTTTATGGGAATGCCCGTGGAGATATGTGTAAGTGTGGTGGGGGGCTCTGTGAGAAATTTGGGGCTGAATGAGGCAAAAATGGCAAATAAACAAACGGCCCTTGGAAAAAAAAATATGCAAAAAGACAAGGAAAGAGCAAAATAATCTGGTTGTGCCTACACCTGGCGAGGCTTGCTATTGACACTGGGCGAGCCAGATTTTCCTCTTTGGATTTTGGCAAGGAGCTGGGCCCGGTTGTTTGTGCTCGACTCGGTGAACATGAACCTCTCTGTGTTCTCCCTCTGTTCATCCTGAGCTCTTTCCTTCCCCTTGGCCAGCTTTCAATGGGAAGGAAGGGTTTCCATAAAACGTGGTGAGAGTGGGAAGCTCCTGCAGTGGCAGAGCTCAGACTGCCAGGCAGCGATGGAGAAAAGAGGAGAAAAAGGGAATTTCCCCTCTTCTGCCCAAATTTTGAGCCTTTGCAACAATAACACACCTGATCCAGGCTCAGTCCTGTTCTGCCAAGGCACCAAAGTGTTTGTATCAGAACTGGCATGGCAGACTGAGTTCTCACAAAATCCACAGGGCAGCTGAGGGTGTTGCTGGTCCACAATTGATATTGGCTGAAATGAGGAGCCCTGCTCACCAAAACCCTCAGGAGAAGTAGTGCAGGAGGGGATTGAACCTCTTGGAGCAGCACAGTCCCTTTGGGTGAGGGCATGGTCTGTCCAGCAGCTGCTTTAAATATTAAATGTAGAAGTTTTAACAGGACCAAAGTTTAGTCTGAGGGGATTGGTCTGGCTAAACTTCAGATTCTCAAGGTACCTCACGTAGTGAGCAAACTGGAGTTAATGGGGAGACAAAAAATCCCCCAGGGTTTGATGGTCAGTGGTGAAGTTGTCCTCAAAGTGATTTAGATAGGGAGTCCGTGCAGTGCTGCTGGGTGTGGGGCAGGATGGCAGATGCAGAGCACCCAGAGCACATTTAGCTGGTCTGAAACACCCAAAAGGTGAGATTTGCTGGGCTGGGAGAGAGGGTGCAGGGTTTGGGAGGTGAAGTTTTGGTCTTGCCTGTGTATTGATCAGAAAATACACATTGGGATTTGTCCAGAGCCAATTTCCACCCCTGCTCCTCCCAGCAATGAAACCCTTTCTGTCCCAACAGCAGAGTGAAAGTAAGAACTCTCAGAAAGCAGATTTTCTCCAGAGAAACAAGTGTGTGAGCAGTCCCACATGTTAGTTACGGGACAGGCCTGGGAGAAGCGAGAGGCTGTTGACAGGAGATATTTTTCCTGTGGAGCATTCCAGGGAAAGGCCCATCTGGAGTGGCCTGAGCTGAGGGATGACTGGAGCTCCTGCAGGCTGTGTTGTCCCTCCCAACCCACCTGCCTCGGGTTTAGTGACCGCTGTCCCCTCTCTCTCCTGGACTGGCAATGACCCTGCTGCGTTTCCTCCCTCCCAGATCACCCAGCTGAAGATTGAGAACAACCCCTTCGCCAAAGGATTCCGTGGCAGCGACGACATGGAGCTCCACAGGATGTCCAGGATGCAGAGGTACCGTGTGTCACCCTCCTGGGGACCCTCCCAGGGTCACCAGAGCCACCTGGGCTCTGCCTGGCACTGCCCTCTTGGCTTGGCCTGAGCCAGGACATGGTGCCACTCCTGCCTCAGTGTCTGCATGTAGAACACCAGGCTGTTGAAATATTCCCAGGATGTGGGGTGAAAATCCTGGACCTTCTGCTCCCAGGGGAATTCCTTATTTGCTGCATGGCAGAGGCAGGACCTCCCCTGTGGGATGCCACAGGGTTTGCATTTCTTTCAGACCTGTCCCCATCCAGAGCAGCCTTCAGTTTGTACCAAACTCTCCTCTCTGAGGCTGCACTTGGCCTTGGACCTGTTAAAAACTTGGACTAGCTGGGAGAAGCTCTGGCCACCAGGCTACTGTGGAAGAATTCCTGAGTGTTCCTTTCTCCCAGGTGACAGCACTTGAAAGACAAAGCTCCCAGGATTGTTCTGGGAGTAGTTTTTAAGCCTGCTCTGCTGCCTCTGGAGATGGTGGTGGAGAGTCCTGTGCTCTGGCTTTGGAGGGGTTTTGGCAGGAAGGGAGTGTTTGCCTGCTTGGTTCTGGATGTGCAGAGCAGGAGCAGAGGTGTGGTGGTTTCAGGCTGAAGAAGGAAAGGTTAGAAATTGTTGGGATCTCCAGGGCCAGGTGGCTGAGGAGACCTTTTCGAATCTCGGGTTTGGCTGCAAGTACTTCAGCTGAAAACCAAGCCTAAACCTTGTTTGAAAATCCTGTTTAATGTCCTTTTCTAAATGTCAGGTCCTGCTGGTAATTGCCTTCATGCTTTTCCCTTCACTTGGAACTTTCTCCATGTGTCAAGCTGCTTCCTGGTGCAAATGTTTTGCAGGAATGGTGCCATACCCACGGTTCTAAGACAGATGGAGATTGTCAGCAGAGCATTTTCCAGGAGGGGAGGAGCCACTGGGATCCTTAATTCTCTGGCTCCTGCTTTGGGACCTGCTCTGGGACCTTCAGATGGGAGGGTTTTTCCCCCTGCCCACCCAGGAGCCAGCTGTAGGTGGTCACTTCTGCTTGTTGTAGTTGATGACCTGAGCGTGGCTCTCCATAGCCAGGAAAACCTGCAGGGCTGCCAGGCACCAAATAATTCCTGCAGCCCTGCAAAAACACCCTGAGCCCACCTAAACTGGGCAAACATGTGTACAAACATGCTCAGACTCAGCCCCAGAACAGCCAAGGTAGGCCTATAAAAAAGGGATATGTGACACTCCATCTGCTCCATCGAAATCATCTCCGTGGGCCTGAATGTGCCCTGTGTTCCCTGCCTGCCCTTTCCAGCAGATCCTGGCAGGATCTGTCAATATTTCTTTATTTATGGTGGCACTACCCTTGAAATAGCTCCCCCCACCCCGTGCCAGTCTCCCAGCTCCTACTGGAACTTGAGTGATGATGTGTGTCCCCCCCTCAATATTTTTTTTTTTCTGCCAAACCACCCTTTCATTACAGTCACTGCAAAGGCTTGAGGGTTTGGATTCATGGCAGGGGGGATTTTTGGAGCAGGAGGGAGGAGGTGGAACAGGGAGGGCTCTTAGGAAGGGCTCAGTGCCATGTGAAGACCATCAAGCCACGCTGAGCCCGTGCTAAAAACTGAGTGGCACTTTTATGCAGGGGCTGCGGTCGATGATCCAGGGAACAGAAACACTTGGAGTATATAAATATACCCACTCAGGCCTGGCAGGGCTGCAAGGGTTAAAATCTCTGCCTTTACTGGATAATTTCTGATGTTCATTTTAATAACTTAGCAGAGGAATGGCTGCGTGCCTTCACAAAGGTGGCATTTTTTTTAAGGATAAGATGATTATAGTAAAATAAAGACCCATTCAAGATTGCAAATATGTGCCCACCTTTGTGGGTTTTTTATGTAGATATATGAATATATCCAAAATTATATATGAAAATATATAAAACCATATATAAAATCAGTTATATGTATAAATAAATTATAGCTATTAAAAAAAGGTTGTGTCTATGAGATAAAGAACCATTCAGCATTGAGAATGTTGCAGAACTATGCCCTGCCTTTTGTGGGTTTATATAGATTTAGCATATAAATATATATTAAAATGTAATTAAACTTATATATTATATTTTTTAATATATAAATGTATGTTTATGATGTTGTTTCCCAGTGATGCACCGGTCAGTCCATCCTGGTTTTAGGGGAATGATGTCCATTTATGCCCTTGGAGAATATGTTGAGATGCATTTTTAGGGCCATTCCGTCCTTATGAAAAAGTAGCTGGAAAACCCCACATTTTATAACAGTACACAGCCTTTTGTGCCAGAAGCTGCTGAGCTGACATTCACCATGGCTTCCAGTCCATCCTTCTCCAAGGCCTTCTCCTTTCCAATGCCTCCCATATTGGCTTTTCCCTCTTATTTCCCAGAAAAAAAAAAGTTAGTAAGTCTGTTCAGGTAGAACTTCATTTAGGGGTGATGTGAAGCCTTTGAGCAGCAGAGGATTTCATCGAAAAAGAGGAGCCAGGAGCTCCAGAGAAATCCAAATTCCAGTGAATGTTCATTTTCCTCCCACTGCCTTTCTTTTCTGAAGCACAAGCGGTGCCTGCAGCAGCTTCTTTGGTAGAATGGACCCTCTGGGAAGAGGAGGTTTTCAGTTTTCACAATTCTGAGCATGAGATTGAGTTTTTTATTTTATTGATTAGGAGAAACCCCCCCCAAAACAATTAAAAGAAAGGAAAATGCATAGAGGGATGTGAGTTTTACTACATTTGTGGAGCACTGTGAGGGAGCAATTCTGGTCAACCCTATAACCAATTCTTGCTGCTCATCTGCAGCTCCCATTGTCTGTGGTGGTTCTTATGGGGGCTGAAGAGCTTCTGGAAGTCTGGAAGGCCCTGGTGATTTTGTAATTTAATTAATTTTGTAAATTAATGCAGTTCCACCCTTGAAGCTTCTATTGGGAAGGCTTTTGAGAGGGGTGATGATGCCATTTTAAATACTCCTCTGTTTTATTGCTAGAGATGAGCTCAACTGGCAAATTGACCCTAAAGATTGTTTGTTTACCCTTCTCTTAGAAATCTGGTGGCTCTTGGCTCCCTCAGTGGGTACTCTGAGCCCTTGAAAAGTGACCAAAAATCCCGAATGACCCACATGACAGGGGACAGTGACAGCACAGTCTGACGTGGCTGTGCTTTCTCCGTCAAGGGTCACGAGCCAGTGATGCCTCTGGCATTTATCCACAGCATTCTTGGCTCCACAGGAATTATTCCAAAGATTCCCCTGTGTCACTGAGAGCAGAGACAGGGCCAGACACACAGGACACAGAATCAGCTCCAGGAGTCAGGGCCAGCGTGACAGAGGTGACATTTTGGGGTGCCAGCAGAGGGAATGGATGAGCCTCTGGTGTTCCCTGGTTGGACTGAGAAGCACCAGGCTGGCTCGTGCACATCAGTCTTGGTCTGCTGCAAACAACCTCATCCTTGTGACTTTTCATTGCATCTTTAATTCTCTTCATTTCCAGGTTCTGTCACTGGAATCTCCCAGGACTCACCCTCTGTCTGAAATGTTTTCAGTGTGAAACTTGGTGTTGTAGCACCTCCTGGGGAGGGGATGCTTTCCTCCAGCACACATCCCCAGGAAATTTTCCTGGTCCCAGTCGAAGCTGCAGGCTTGAAATATGTTCTGTAGAATTTGGCAGAATTCAGATGAAATCCAAAAGGAAGCTGGGCAGACCTCACTTGTTCACAGCTTTTCTGAAGTGAGGAAGCCACTCGAGAAACACGGGGTAGCTGTAGTTTCTGTCACTGACCCTCCTTTGGGGCTCTGAGCAGCAGGATTTGATCAGAAGCTCAGCCCAGCACAAAGGGATGAGCTGCTGCCTCTGGCCCACAGCCATTCTCCAGCTCCTCTTGTGTTCCTCTTACTCCAGCACCTTTTTCTGGAGAAATTTCTCTTTTTATTTGCCTGCTAATGAGAGCTCTGGGTCTGTACCTGGTTCTTTCCATTGCTTATCCTTGGGTTGGTTGCAGTGATGACTTTGGGCACTGCCCAGAGGAGCTGCTAACAGACCACAGGATCATCATGGGATGGGCTGAAGGGACCTTAAAGCTCATCCCATCCCACCCTTGCCATGGCAGGGACATCTTCCACCATCCCAGGGTGCCCCAAGCCCCAGCCAGCCTGGCTTTGGGCACTGCCAGGGATCCAGGGGCAGCCACAGCTTCTCTGGGCACTGTGCCAGGGCCTGCCACCCTCACAGGGATGGAGTTTTTCCTGATATCCAATCTAAACTTATTCTCTCAGTGTAAAGCCATTTTCCCTTTTTCTGTCACTCCAGGCCCTTGTAAATTCTCTGTCCAGCTTTCTTGTAGGTCACCCTGAAACCTTCTCTTTCAGAGAGACAAATTCCAATCCCAGCTCTGCCAGCCTTTCCTCCCAGCAGAGCTGCTCCATCCCCTAACCCTGGTGCCTCCCCTGGATTTGTTCCAACAGCTCCAGACCCTCCCTGTGCTGGATCCCAGGGCTGGGGCAGCTCTGCAGGTGGGGTCTCACCTGGGTGGGGCAGAGGGGCAGAACCCTCCCCTGCTGCCCATGATGCTGGGGAGGCAGCCCAGGACATGGGAGGTTTTTTGGGTGCTGGGGCATGTCCAGCTCTCTCCCACCAGCACCCCCAATCCCTTCTCCCCAGGGCTGCTCCACCATTCCATCCCCAGCCTGGATTCCATCCCCAGCCTGGATTGATCTGGGATTGCCCCTACCCCAGCCCAGCACCAGCTCTGGGCCTTGCTCCACTGCCTGAGATTCCTGTGCACACCCCCAGTCCAGGGATATTGGACCCCTCAGGTCCTGGCAGGAGGGTCAGGACATTGGCTGTGCTGGAGGAGAAAGGGGCAGTGAACAGACCCCACATTCCTCAGGGGACATTCAGATTTTGCTGCTGCACATCCACTCTGGGGTGCTGCTCTCTGTGGCTGCTCCGTGGTCGAGCACAGAGGGGTCGTGCTCTATCACAGGCTGAGGCTGCAGCCAGCACTCAGTAATTCCTCTCCTACCACGTCCTTTCCTGCTGTGTTTTATCCACTTCCAGACAGCCTCTTGAGAGGGGTTCAATTTTATTTCAATATGCTGGAAATCAGCTGTAATAAATGCACATTGACAATGGGTTTTGTTTTTGTTTTTTTTCCTGGGAGATGATCTGTTTATTCCAGGCACTTTTTTTCCCCTTCTCCTTCTGCTGTCTGTGTTATGGCTGATTTCCACTTCTCTCCTCTTGAGCCTCAGCAGGAAGGACAAAATTGGTAGCCTGGGAATTATAAACTCCAAAGTTGTGTTTGCACATCTGGAATTGGGGGTCAATTCTGTGCTGGGCAGAGGGGACAGCACTGATAGGGTGACAAATGTTTGTCCTTTTGTTGGGACTGCCCAAGGAGGAGTTAAAATCTCCTGGAAATTTGGAAAGAATGGAGGGGAATCCCAGTGTTCAACCTTGGGTCAGATTTTAGACTAAGACTTGGTACTGTGAACAAGATTTAGACAGCCCAGGAATTTCCAAGGCTGCTGTAAAAATGTGGAAAGGAAATCCTTTTCTGTGTCATGCTTCACCTTGGCCTCCAACAGATCCTTGAGATCTGATATTTAATAAGTCTTTTGAAGCCTTGTTGCCATGAGCTACAGCAGCTCTGGAAAGCCTGGAGGTATCCAATGCTTTGTGGCAGAAATATCAAGAACATCATCTAAAATAACTTGTTTAGGCCCAGTAGTGGTTGGGTGCTTCAATGCAGGAGCTTCCTGATTCTAAACTGGATTTCTGAAGAGGTTTTCAACCAGGTTTTTGTCTGGCAGCTGCATTTACTATGCCTTGGCTGGTGCATCAGGAAAATTCAGGTCTGCACATGAAAATATATGGAAAATTATTATTCTCTTAGAGTGTAGTAATAAGCAAGAAAGTGAACTGGATGCTGTTCTGTGCATGTCTCTATTAATAATTTTTCCAGTTATTATTAATTTGCAGTGGCCAACAAGGTTTCTGGTTCTGAGATTGCAAAACCATCCTGAATTTGCTCCTTTGAATTCTTTGCTGGCCACGAGTTTGTGGCAGAAGTGATTTTACAAAACTCGAGTCTGTTGTGGTGAGAGCATTGCTTGGCCAGGGAAAGGGGAAATTGTCATGAGAGAAAAATGAGACTGAGTTTCTAATTCCACCTGGCACAGGTGGGGTTTGGGATTTGGAATTGCAGGAGGGATTCACTTGTCAGCCCTGATCTGTAGGGTGGGAGTTACATGATGAATTTGAAGTGGAATGTGGGTGCTCCTGTCCAGCCCTGTGGATTTGGGAACCTCTGGCCAGGTGGGAGGCAAGAACAGAGTCCAGACTCCAGCACCCATGGTCTTGGACATCATCCGTTATTTCTTTCCCCAAGTTTTAACAAAAATCAAAATATTACACAGCACTAGTGCTGCTCCTCCCTGTTCCCACTGCTATTTTAATACAGTGACTGAATATTCATTATTAGCATCCAACAGACTTTAAAAAGACCAAGAACTGGTTTTTTCTTTTCAATTCTTTTCCCAATCAACTTTTTTTAAAAAAAAAATCTTTTAGTTTTGCTATTTTTAATGCAAAAATGGAAGTAGCCTATTAACACCCCAAGTAAAATTAACTTTCTGACCCAGGAGCATCAACAACCTCATCCTTGCCATGTGGACCATTTCCTACATTGCTTAAGTCAAGCTTTAATACTTTTTTCCCCCACTTCTTACTTTGCTACAGGGTTTTTTGTTTGTTTGTTTGTTTTTGGGCAGCAAAATTTCTGGATATGACAGAAACCTTTCATTCTATTAAACTATAGCCCAGGATTACAACTGCTACTTTAGGAATAGTGACTTCTAGAAAAAAATTTGATCTATTTTAGTTTGTCCTTAAGTCTTTAAAAATGATAGGTGTGAACTCTCTATATAGAGTGGGCTTCAGAAAAATAGAAATATTTTGAGATGATTGTTGCTTTAGAAGACACCAAAGATTTATTTCAGCTCAGCTCCTATAAGGAGGAATACATAGAATTACAGAGATAATGGCCTTTGTGAACTGAAAAACATCTAAGTGAAAGGAAGAGAATATTTTAGATATTTAGTGAGAAAATACTTTTCTTCATCTCCCTCCTCCAATAGTTGATTTTTTGGTAAAAATAGCACCCCCCATGTTTTGACTGAAATGGAAATATTTCAGTCTGGACAGAAGTTATTGTGGTACCTCCTGGGAATTGCTGTGTGTAAACTTGGTGACTCCAACCTCTTCCCTCTCCTGAGGTTTGATGGCCACAGCTCCTGACCTTCCCCAGAAGCCCCCAAAGCTGCTCTCCAGCTAAATCTCCTGGTGGGATTCAGCGCTGAGTGTCCACAGGCAGGTCCTCTGGGTCCCACCACATAGCCTGGCATCCCCTGCTGCCCCGAATATCCAGATGTCTGCTTCCTCCAGCCCATCTGGCTTCTGTCCTCGTACACAGCCTGGATTTTAGTTCTGAGCAATTGCTGCTTCCAGGGGATGAAGCCCCACCTTGGAACAGGCTCTCCTTGGCAAGCCCCCAGTTCCTGGGACTGGGAAAGCTTTCATGGCCCAACCAGAGCCACATTTCATTGGGTCTGAGCTCCTGGGTGAATTTCCCTTCCATTCCAGCTCCGTTGCTGATGTTTCTGGCAGCTACCACAGCAGGGGTTTGGAGGAAAGCTCCCTGCTGGGGTAGGTTTATGTGATTGCTGTTGTTAAATTTTGTAAATAAGTTTGGAGTTCTAGGGTGATAGGTCCTCCCTGAGGGCGTCACTGCGGGTTCAGGGCTCCTCCTCTGCACAGAAGTGGCCCCGTGAGCCTGGGGATGGCATTTGGGGAGTTGTCCTTGCTCCAGCACGGTGACTTCAGACAGGTGAGGGGGGACCTCAAACCCAGCTTGCTCCAAGGCTCAGAGGAGAAAATTTGTGTTGGGATCAGCCCTTGGTGGCTGCTCTGAGCCTGGGGACACCTCAGGGTGTTGTACTACCTGATTTTTGTGTGTTTTAGCAAGTCTGTGTGTTCAGGAGGAGACTTCTACCTCACCTGAAGGGTCTGAGATGCCCTATTCAGCTTCAGCTCTCCCTGCAGAGCAGGAATTATTTTTGGGGTTGCCACATTGCTGATGTGTTTGGAGAAACATCTCCAAAAAACACCGTAGGGTCTTTGAGGAGAGAGGATTTCCAGCCTGTGTTGGCAACTTCAAACTGGGGTTTGGAGATCTGGGACAAGGGAACAATCCAGGCTTTCCCTCCCATCCTGGCTCTGCTGAGCCTCTGGTGTGCATCAAATCCTGGTGATTTATTTATTTCTCTTTTCTGAGCTTGGTCTGTGGTGCAGGATCCCCCATCCAGAAGAAGCAGGCTGACAGACTCCAGGCAAAAGGAATGGGGACAACTCCTGTAAGGGAAAAACAAGTAGACCTAAATATTTAATTAATTTCCAGGTCAGCTTGGCAGAAATTATGTTTTTATTCACATGCATGTGTGTATTGCAAATACATTGCAAACAGTATACAGCTTATAAGTGCTAAAGTATGGAAATAGAAATCTTGTTTATGTTGCTAAAACTGCATTTATCTATTTTATGTGTGGGTATAAAACAGTGGTGGTGGAAAAGGCACGAATTTAAGGGGACTAAAGGAAAGGGAACAATGAATTCTGCATGGATAAATTGTGACAGAGCTGCAGCCTCCTGGGATGGATATCTCCATTTCCCTGAAAGCCTAAACAAACTCCATGACACTAATGTGCTGCCTTCACTTATTAATCCTCTGATCTACTTATTAATTGATTGCTTTGCTGACTTGTTCCTCTTTTGTTTCTTTGCTTGCAGTAAAGAGTACCCGGTGGTTCCCAGGAGCACAGTGAGACAAAAAGTGTCCTCGAACCACAGCCCCTTCAGCGGCGAGACCAGGGTCCTGTCAGCCTCCTCCAACCTGGGCTCCCAGTACCAGTGTGAGAACGGGGTGTCCAGCACCTCCCAGGACCTGCTGCCTCCTGCCAACCCCTACCCCATCTCCCAGGAGCACGGCCAGATCTACCACTGCACCAAGAGAAAAGGTCAGAGCTTGGCTGCTCCCTGCTTTGTGTTTTCTCCCTCCTAATGGGGCTGTCAGCGTTGCTTCCTGATGTTTCCCCTTGGACAGCTCCAAGGCCTTTATGGATGGAAAAACATCGAAGTGAAAGAAAGGGAATATTTTAGATATTCAGTGAGAAAATAGTTTTCTTTGTCTCCCTCCTCCAATAGTTGTTTTTTTGGCAAAAATAGCTCTCAACAAGTGATGCTGGAGGATGAGCAAGGCACGAGGGTTGTGGGCAGCTTCCCCAGGCTGGGCTGGGAAACTCTAAAATCCCATTTTAGAGGGAATGAGCTGTTTGGAGGGCTGGCTGTGCCTTTCACCCACCGTGAATCCACATTTGGAAAGATAGCTGGTGCTGGAGATAAAGATGACTTATCTGCAGCCCCTCAGACAGGGTTAATCTCCAAGTGGAGATACCTTGGCAGTTTGCATTTTGCCCGGTTTTCAGCTCAGGGCTGTCTCACAGTTGGGAGACAGTTTTCTGTCTGCAGAAATGCTCAGGCTAATGAGGGGTGCCCGGGATTGAAGCCCATGATATCCATGTTCCTTCCCTTCTGCTGCCACTGACCTGCTCTGACAGAGCTTTAGGGGTCAAACTGTGAGGCCTTTCCACTGACTGCTCGGCTCGTCCTGGCGTGAAGAGCCCCTGATAGGGATGGGATAATTGTTCTGGGCAGGAGCCAGGGCTTTGTGGTCTCTGCCCTCTTCTCCCAAAGCAATGGGAATGCTTCAGCACAGCTCCACTTGTAGGACCGAGATAGCAACAGCTTTAGATCAGTTTTACATGGAAAAAAATTGGGGATTTCCAGGGCTGCATGCAAGAAGTGTGGGCAGGGGCTGCTTTCTGCCAGGCCTGTTGCCTTTCCCGGGATTTACTCCATGGAAAAGCTACCAGAAGGCAGCAAGCACCATAGCAGTGAGCACAGCAGGAATGTGTCCCCACAGCTGATCCCTTCCCGCTTCCCTGAGCAGCCCTATCAGTCAGACACATCCTTATTTTTAGCAACATAACCCCTGCAGCACTGGGATGTGCAGACACACAGTCTAAGGTGGGGAAGGCTGGCGAGGGCAGAGGAGGCAGGAGGGCTGTGGAAATCTCTCCCACGTCCTTGGTGAATCCCTCGGATATTGTGGGAGCATGTGGGTTGTGTGCAGGTATGCAAAGTAAAAAAACATGAGAAATCCAAATATTTTCCTGAGATTGAGGTAAACAGTGGAAAGCAGGTGGCATTTTCTGCCCCCTGTGCTCACATGGGATGTGTCAGAGCAGGGACTGGAAATGGGATGCTGGCTGTAAGGGGCAATAAGGAGATGCAGTGGACACCCAAAGTGTCCCCCAGGTCAGAGGTGGGTGTGTGCCCTGTTTTACCCCCATGAGTGTGAGGTGCTGGTGATGGAAGGTCCCATCCTGTGATCCCTCCTCAGCACTGAGAGCTACAGCTCCTCTGCCCTGGGAGCTGAGCTCTCACCTCTCCTCTTCCCCCTTTCCCAAAACTAACCAAAACAAGCTGCCCCAAATGTCACCCATGCCTCGGGACAATCCTGCTGCGTGTCCCTGCCCCATGGGCAATTCATCATCGCCCTCCGCGCCGCGGGGTGATAAGGAATAGACAGGGGCTTCCTTCCAGGTTTGGGATTCCCGCTAAGTGGTGTCTCCATGGGTGGTTTCCCTCAATCCCCCAATTATCTCACTTCCTCTTATTGTCACAGAGGACACGGCTATCTGCCCTGGAATAAAGCTCCCCGGCCCCCTCGGCCGTGCTCAGCGCAGGGGACAGGCTGGGGCAGGCTGTGTCTGCAGGGCCTGTCCCCTCCTTATCTCTGCCGTGGCTGGAGTGGCACAAGCAGTTAAGGGCCTTTTATCAAAGCCTCCAAACGCTTTAATCAAAGGGGAGCAGCGTCCTGCCCGATACCAGCGGCTTCTCCCGCGGGGTCGGGCAGCCCGAGCCGCCGCTCTCCTCCCTGCGCCTCCTCCTCTCCCCTCCCTGCCTCTGGTGAATCAAAAACAGCACCAGGGCTTAGAGGAGAGGCACACGAAGTTAATGGGAACCAGAGAGCCAGCCTGAGCTGCCAAGCAGCTCTTGGGGAAGTGAAATTAATTAAAAGGAAAAAAAAATATTCGCTAGAGATGAGCGATTGGGGTCGGATAAATCAGAGCGTGATCCGAGGTTTCTTGTTGCTGAGCATGGAACTTCCTTTCAGCACCAGCAAGGATCTTTGTTGGACATGGGAAAATAATCCCATGTATGATATTCCTCTTTTTTTTTGCTGTTCCAGCCTCTCATTTCTGAGTTTTCCCCCATAGTTCTCCTGCTTTCCTACATTTCTGCCTAACAGTTATCAAGCCTCAGCACTTCAGAGAACTCAAAAGAGTTTGTTTGCTCCTACTGTCTCTCTGTCCATTTTCTGGACTGGAAATCTTATTGATTGTGTTGGATTATCCACTCCTCCTCAGGCAGTTCAGGATTTATCTCAAGCAGATTATTTCCTTTCCCAAGGCTGTGGTTTTGGATAACTGTTCTTAAGGGCAGAGGGCAGTTCAGATGGGTTTGAGACCAGCTGCTGTCTGCACTTCTGGGGTGAATTCCACCACTGTTCTCCAAGCCTTGCACCTTTGACATCTCCTGATGTTTCTCTGCATCCTTCTCAACCAGAGCCAGGCCTTGGTTTAGGCTCAGCTAGGGACAGGCCTGTGTTCACCCAGCTCAAAGGAACCCTGCTCAACTTCTGCTTTCCTGGTGACCTAAGACAAGGATTATTCTCTCTGGTTGGCAGTGTTGTTCTAAGCTGTCAGGGCAAGATGGATTCACTGTGGAGATCTGATATGGAATTACATTAGGGGAGAGCAGCAGGGCTGCCAGGGGATGTTATCTCTGAAGGCTCCCCTGCTTCAGGGAGGTGATGCCCTCCTGGCAGAGGAAGGAAGGAAGGACACATCCCAGAGCTCCTAATCTGGTCATTCCTGCAGGTGGGAGGGCAGGGTCACAGCATTGGGAGTGACCCCGGGGTGGGGTCACTGTCCCAGGCATGAGGAATGGCAAGGATCATCCTGCCTTGCATCCCAGTTCCACACTGGGATTGCTGATGGCACGTGACAAAGTGACTGGTCTGGAGAGGATGGACTGCCTCCAACCCTGCACCTCATCAAGGAGTGGCCTCAGCTCTTGATGTGGATTTTCAGGCTGACACAAAGAGCAGTTGGGGCTTTGTCTCTTTTCTGGTTGATCCCCACCTCTCCCATTGTTGTGCTTGGAGAAGCCCAAAAGGCCTCACCAGCAGGCAGCTCTTTCATTTAGCCCCACATCCCAGTTAGGGTACTGGGCCTTGTTTTCCCATGTATTATCCTCTCTCTCAGATATCCTGTGGACTGAACAGTCATCCCTCTAAACCTCTGTTCCCTCCCAGCCTTACACAATCCCAACCACTTGGCAGATTTCTGGGATGCCTGTGATGCTGAACAGGAGGCAACTGGAACAGCCTCTCCCTGGGGAGGTTATAAAAGTTGTCACGTTGGCACTCTGAGGGAGAAGAGGGATGTGGCAGAATCCACTGGCTCCAACCAGCAAGGACCGTGTCCTTCAGCCCCCTAACTTAGACACAACCCTGGGGAAAGTTTCTCTTTCCTCTCCTTCCTGCTCTGATGAGGTCGGTGCTGGTAGAGCAATGCCTTTCCACATTCTCCTCAAGAACAAGCACTGCCAGCCTGGACAGACCTCTGGTGACTGAACCATCTTCTCCCACATCCTGCCCAGCTTTGTTTTTTCAGTCAAAGAATCTGTAGGACAAAAAAATTCAGGCATGGGATGCCCCCTTGGAGAACACCATGCTCATCCTGCTGATGTTTGGAGATGCCATGGGTTGGCCAAGGCTCAGGCTGTGCTGCAGAGATGCAGCGGCACTCCTGTGGCACTGTGGTTCCATATCCCTAATGAGGAAAGGCTGAGGGAGCTGGGCCAGCCTTGACCAAGAGGGGACCCTGTCAGTGTCTGCAGGAGGCACCAGGGGATGGAGCAGGCTCTGCTCCGTGGTGTCCAGCAGCAGGACAACAGGCAGGAGGTCATGTCTGGGAGATTCCACCTGAACATCAGGAAGGACTTTTGTGTGACCAAGCACCAGTCAGACTGCCCAGGAGGGTGTGGAGCCTCCTCACTGGAGATATTCCAGAACTTTCTGCACAATCCTGTGCTCTGGGATGACCCTGCTGGAGCAGGGAGGTTGGACCAGATAACCCTCTGTGTTCCCACCCTGACTCATTCTCAGATCCACCTCTCCTGTCAGAGGTGCCTCCTGTGCCTCAGCAGGGAGTGCTGGCATCTTGCTGCCAATGGAAAAGATTCCAGCTTTTGGGGTTTGAATTGTCCTTGTCCCACAGCCAACCCTGTTGTGTTCAATCCAACACAGCCATATCACAAAGAGTGACATAGCTGGAAGGCCTGCTGTGTCTCAGGTTCCATGTCCTAGGCTTTAGGACTTATTTGCCCTTTAGAGATGTTCATCATGACTGAATCTGCCTTGTCCTTTGCTTCTTGGACAACCTTTGTCACTCTTGCACCCTGGTACTGGCTCTTCAGGCTCATGCCAGATCCATGCTGGAATCCAGACTGGATAAAACAGCAGAGTCAGTGATAATCACCCATTGTGTCTCGCTCACAGTCAGGATGAACCTCCTGTAACGCTCTGGAAGTGTGGGTGAGCTCTGAAAACCTCTGAGTTGTGTCCCATTCTTCATTGTCTTCCATCCTGGGGGGCCGAGTGTCATGTATGGGGAAGGAGCTCTCCTGATTTACAGTGCACCCTGAAGTCCAGAGGCTTTCCATGTTTGCATTTCATTCTACATGGCCCAAATCTTGGAACTGGGAAAATTCCCTTTAAAAATCCATTTTCTGGTATTTACAGCCCAGCTGGAAGTAGCAAATACCGGAAATCTTGGAAGCGCTGGTGCTCTCGCTCCAGCTCCCTCATTAGATAGATCATCAAATTCCTTGTGAGGGAGCCAATTCCCACCCCGGTCTCCAGGCTCCGTTTTCCTTGGATTCAATTGGGAGCAGCTTCTCCCTGGCGCTGGCAGCTCCCCCTGCTTGGCAGCTCCTGCTGCTTTCTGAGGTTTGTGCAGCACCGAGGGGCTGCTCCTAGAGCTGATCCCCACCCTGGGCTGCTAAGAATAGCAGCAACAGTGGGGCATGGCCAGGGGATCTCCTGGGATAGCAAACAGCTCCTCTGGGGGCCCAGTGGCACCTGGAAAAGGACAGGGAGCTGCTATCAGGGAACCAACATCAGCAGGCTGTGACATCTCTTGCTTACACTGACAGGAGGAGGTAAGAGGACCTTCAGGGACAGGATGATGGCCCTGAGCTGCACTGTCCAGGCCAGAGCCCGTGAGGATGGATTGAAACTGCAGCCTTTGGAACTGCATGAGTGACCTGTTTGTCTTGTGCTCCTTTTGTTGTTGGAAATGTCCCTTTTTCCCCCTAAAGCATCCCACACCCTGGGGATGCCCTCTTGCTCTGTGCTGGCTCTGATCTCCTCTGTGAGCAGTGGTGGGACAAAGCCAGAGAGCCTGGACAGCTGTAAATCCCTCAGGCAGCACCAGCTGAGGCTCTCTGGTCTGCACCATCCCTCTTCAGGATGCACATGGACCATTCTCTTCCCTCTTTAGCCCTTTGAGTCCCCATAGATGGGAAAACCACTGGGGAGAGGGGCAGGACAGGCAGAGGCTGTTAGGGCAGGCTGGAATTCTTTGTTTGGAGATGGGAACAAGGTCCTTACACACCTTAAAATCCCTTTCCACATAAAACATCAGCAAACCTGGCTCTGGAGGGACCAGCAGAGTGAGATCCTGACAGCTTACAGAAGGACAGAGGGCACCTCTGGGGTTTCCACTGAGATCCTGGTTGGCTCTGTTTTTTCCTCTTCACCTGTGATGGATCCTGGAAGTGGTTCTGTCACACTGTGGCTCTGCCCAGCTGGGCTGTGGTGGGCAGTGAAATGTCTGGGCTGAGTGGAAAAATCAGCAAGCTCAGGTTGTAAGTCAGGCAGTTTTACACCACGGAAAAACAGAGTTTGACTGGTTTGTGTTGTATATTTTAAAAAATCAAAATAAAATAAACAGTCAAACCCCAAGCCAATGATTTCTGGTGCCAGCAGAGTGATGCGGTTTAATGCTGAAAACTTTATTAGCAGAACAATGCTGCATTTTACAAGACATTGTTTTTCCACCCCAGTGTTCTTATTACTCAGCGGTGGGTCAGGAATCCAAACTTTTTACACTGTCCATAAAAGCTGCAGCTCAGGCTGTTCTTCCAGATGTAGCTCCTGTCATGGAGCTGGGATCTGCAGAGGGGTTAGACCTGTTCCTCCAGCTTGGGCTTTCAGGGGACTCCATCCCTCCCTCTGCTCCGAGAGGAATGGGACCTGAGCTGGGTTAAGGAGGATGGCACATTCCTGCATCTCCCTGCTCATTGTTTCAGCTGGTTTAAAAATGGGATGGGAGAGCTCATTTGTCTCATCCTGCTTCCCACCCCAATTTACAGAGAGGGCAGGGGAGAAACTTAATTATCTGGGCTCTGCAATGCTGAGGTGAAGGAGCCAGGCTTTGATGTTGTTGGAAGAAGGAAATGGGACCATGTCCTTCCAGGTGAATTTATGCTGTTCCAGAGCCAAAGGCCACTGAGGGGATTGTCCCCACGGTGTCCCCCAGTACCTGCTCTTTGTGGGACTGTTGGACCAAGATGAACAGCAGCAGTTGTTCCAGCTGGACTTGGAAGACATGGGAATAATGGGTGATTTTACATGCAGAGAGGCTGCAGCCCTCATGGCTTTTTAGAGCAATGAGGGTTATGGGCATTTGTGTGTTTAGAAGAAATAAAAGATGCCTGCACTGCCCACCTGCCTCTTCTGAGGGTGTGACAGGAGCATTCCCCTCAGAGCAGCCTGGCAGCACCTCTGTGCCTCCTGTGGGGCAGATGCTCTCAGTCCTCCTTTCTGTGCAACTGCTCGGGGTTTGTTTCCCCACTGTATTTTGGGAGTGAAAAAAATTACAGCTCAAAACATGTTGGTTGAGAAAAATTGTAAAGGGGTAACTTGTTCCAAATTTCTTTCAAATCTGACCCCTCTTCAAAGGGTGCAGCCAGGAGAGCTCTAACCAAATGGGATGTTTTCCTGCCTGCACCAGAAATCTTGTTTTTGAAGCAGCAGCAAAGTTAATCCCTGTCAGAACAGCTCCCCTTCCCTTGCCACGCTGTCCTTAAAATCTCTTGGTGAAGTGCTCGTCCCTGGGAATTTTGCCATCCATTCCAGCAGAGCTGGATTTCATTTGATGACCCTGTGAATGAATAAATAACTGCACATTCATTTATTCATTTGGCCTCACCCTGGAGATTTCACCTAAATTGTTTATCTCCTTCCCTCTGCTGGCCTGGGATGCTGCAGGAAACAAAGGGCTCTGCAAGATGTGCCTTGTTGTTTCTAGCTGTGAAATTTACTTTTCTCCTTTGTTCCCCTTGGCTCCAGCACACAGCTCTGCCTGGATTTATGTGCCCACAGCCTTGTGTGGATTTATGTGCCCAGCTGCCTTGGCACAGCTCAAGGCTGGGGCTGTCAAACTCCAAATCTGATTGTCCCAACCGTGCCATCGCTGGTGCTCTCTTGGGAGGATTTTTATTGTGATCTCCTTTTTTTGTCTCTTTTTATCATGGAAATGTTTTGTTGTAAAGGATTTGAGTTGACAGCATCAGCTCTGAGGCTTCTGGAGGGGAGTGGGGATCCTGGTAGGTGCAGATGTTGTTCCTCAGGTAAAAGTGGCAGCAGGAGGGACATGGGGAGCATGTGGGGGGATCACCAAGCAGGATAAACCTCAGGATCCCTCCAGCATCTTGATTTTGCTCCCAGAGCTCCTGGCGAATCCCTTCCCCACTCCAGCAGAGAGGGCCAAGTGCAAGGCTCGGTTTCCATGGGATAGATTGAGATCAGCTCCAGGGAAATGACAGGGAAGTGTCAGATTGTAAAACCAGGACCGCAGAGAGCGAGGTCCAGCCGCGGCCACATTACCCTTGGTGCCTACCAGGACTTTTCTCTCCCGACAGATGAGGAATGTTCCACCACCGAGCATCCCTACAAGAAGCCCTACATGGAAACCTCTCCAGCAGATGAGGACCCTTTCTACAGGCCCAGCTACCCTCAGCAGCAGGGCCTGAACACGTCGTACAGGACTGAGTCGGCGCAGCGCCAGGCCTGCATGTACGCCAGCTCGGCGCCGCCCACGGAGCCCGTGCCCAGCCTGGAGGACATCAGCTGTAACACGTGGCCCAGCGTGCCCTCCTACAGCAGTTGCACAGTGTCTGCCATGCAGCCCATGGACAGGTTACCCTACCAGCATTTCTCTGCCCACTTCACCTCGGGGCCGCTCATGCCCCGCCTGGGCAGCGTGTCCAACCACACGTCTCCCCAAATCGCAGACACGCACGGCATGTTCCAGCACCAAAGCTCTCACCAGCCCATCGTCAGGCAGTGTGGACCTCAAAGCGGCATCCAGTCCCCTCCCAGCAGCCTGCAGCCGGCGGAATTCCTGTATTCCCACGGCGTGCCTCGAACCCTGTCGCCCCACCAGTACCACTCTGTGCACGGCGTGGGGATGGTGCCAGAGTGGAGCGAGAACAGCTAACCAGGGGGCAGGGAGTGCCAGAGCCACGGGGAAATCCCAAGAAACGCGAGGAGGAGAAGGAAAATACCCCCCTGTCGATAACAAAGCGTTTTGCAGACTCCTTGAAGTGAATGTTCACCGCTAGCACTCGAGAGGGACGGACACTGACTGACCCCCGGCTGGAGCCATTGGCCCCGCCTGGCTTGCCCTGACCCCCTTTTGTTTTCTTTTGTTTCAAAAGAAAAGCCAACAGCCAGCACACTTCTGTCCCTCCACCGTCCCACCCAGTTTGTGTTGCTGCCACCACCCTCATCCTCCCCCTGCCCTTCTGCTCTTTTTTTGTTCTCCAAGGGACACCAAACTCCTGCTGCCTTTCTCACCACGGTCAGAATGCTTGAACAAGAACAATTAGGATGTTACTTTTCTNCAACAGAAAGAGGTACTGAGAATCACCAAATAAATAAACCCAGTACCTCCCTCACCCAGGCATTGTACCAAGAGTGAAATGACTCCCACAGGGAGCTATGTTTCCTTACAAATTCCCCAAATTTCTCTCCAGGAACCATTCCATAAGCCATCCCCTCATCTCCTTTTCCATTTGTAATTCTCTCGCTCCTCTTCCCTCCCCATCTCCTGGTCTTTCCCGGTCCCTCAGCCGTCTCTGACGGAAGCACAGGGTCATTTCCAAGCTTGCAAACATCCCCAGCTTGAGTCCTGCTGGATTTTTCGCAGCGTGTGGAAAGCCAGGCTCTGAGCCAGCTGCCACAGGGGGAGAGGGGGGAGAGGATGCAGACACTGAGAGGAAAATGTTTGCTCACCAAAACGATGATGACGCTTGTTTGCAACCCCAAGCTTTCATTTTCTCCTGTGTTCCTTTGCTTCCTCTCCAAAAGAAAAAGAAAAAAAAAAAATAAAGGGTATCAGTCTGGGTGTGTGAAGCAAGATATTAAATAAATGTGTTTAAAAGGGGCAGAAAGTGATCATGAGAGGCTGGGAGTGGTGGAGGCAAAAAGAGAAGGAGAAGCAAATATGTGCAAGGAAAATGTCTACTGCAGAATATTTCAGGTGTAAAATTTCCTGGTCCTATTTATTTATACGTGGGAGTTCCAATAACTCCAAGGATGTCACAAAAGCAGCTGATTCCAAGAGGTTCAAATTTTTATTGAAATGGAAGTTTGCTTTCTTTTCTTCTTTTTTGTTTTTTTTTTCCTCTCCAAGCTGTGCACACTCTATATAATTTACATATATTTTTAATTAAAAGTAATTCTAATTAATGAAAGAGGTATACCTGCGTGTCAGCACTGGGAAGGGGGTGGGAATGTGTGGGAATTCTGATGTGGGAGGGAATGTAGACAAATATCCAAAGCCACGGAGCTAAGGAGAAAAAAAAATCCCTACTTAGCTCAGATCTCCCATTTTTGTGTGCCAATTTATGGCCATAAATACCACACACTCCCAATGGCAAGGGAGTGCCCACTTAATTTTAATGTATTTTTGGGTTTGGGGTGATTTGATTTTGTTTGCTTCTACTTGATGCTGATAAGTGAATTTTTATTCATTTCTGCTGCAGAGGAGGTGCAACATCACAGGGGGGAGGTCGGGATGGGCTGAGCTTGGGTTTGGGGATTTGACTTTGTCTGGTCCCCAGCTGGGTCCCCCAGGGCTGTGCTCTCCTGGGGTCACTTTCCCATCCCAATTTCCCAGATCTGAGTGACCTTGGTGGGTGCTGGGGTGGCACTGGGAAGCCCCAGAGAGGTGGAAATCCCCCCTGTTCCCAGGGAAGTGAGGTTGGTGGGAATTGTTCTGCCCAGGGGAGCTGTGGGGTTGTGTCCCGGCCTCGGGGAGGGAGGGGAGATGCTTTGGGAACTGGAAACCGGGTGGGAAAATCAGCTCAGAGTTGGGAAAGCTAGCAGCAAGGTTGGATCTGTGGGGCTGCTGAGGCAGGAGCACCTCAGGGAGAGCATGGAGGGAGCCAAGGAAACATCCCTAGCCTGAGCTGGAATCCCCTCAGGAAAAGCATGGAGGGAGCCAAGGAAGCATCCCCAGCCTGATCTGGAATCACCTCAGGAGGAGCACGGACAGATCCTGGGGAGGAGCTCAGGATGTGTCCCCAGCCTGTCCCACATGGCAGGGACACCGAGGGACCTGTTAAAAGGCCCAGAAAGAATTTGATTTTTTTTTTTTATGATTCAAGTGAAAGGGCCTTGGGAAAGGACTGGGCAAGGCCCTGGAAAAGGCTGGAAAGGGAATCCGGACTTTGGCACTTGTGTCCCTTCTCCTCCCTCTCAGACCATTCCACACCAAAGTTTGGTCGGGTTGGGTTTGGGGTGTTTTTTTCTCCATATAAAGTTTTGATCCATCTCCTGCACCCCAAAATCTGCAAAATCCCACTCCTGCCTATTTTTCCTTATTCCTCCCTTTTCATCCACTAATAGCTACTTAAATCAGCGCATTTTGGCACTTTTTAAAAGTCTTGCAAATACAGAGCCAGATAAAAATGCAAAACATCAACAACATCCATGGGCTCATTCTGGGAAGGGAAAGTAAGTTATATTTTGAAAAACTCCATAAAAAGATCCTATGGAAGAAGCAAATTCCCCCTTTTTTTCACATTCTCAATGGAAAAGTGGAAAAATCCCCCACCAGGCCCTGCTGATATCCCACCAAAACATCCCTTTGGTTATCACAGCCTGAAATCCTGACAGATCCAGCTGTCAATGATACAAATTCACATTTCTTGGCTGTTGGGTTAGACAAAATGTGATGCTGGAGCTCAGTGTGGGCATCAACAACATTTGTGGGCAGAAGGAGAGGAAGGGACCACATGTGGGGCATGCCTGGAACCTCAGTCCTTGCAAATCTTTTTGTCTGCATGGAGCCACCCCCAGGGAAGCCCCCAAAGGTTGCATTAAATCCCACAGAACATGCAGTGCTCCAAGACTGATGAGTAAATTGCATTTTGAGTTAAGAACACAGCAGTTCCACTCTGTTTAGCTGTCACCCACGTTGTGCTTTCCCAGGTTTGTGATCCCAGTGCTGATCATGTCATAATCCAACCCCCATTGGGGGACTCCCATGGAATTACAGGGGCAGTGGTTACCCCATAAATAAAGAGGTATCCCCAGAAATGCCTGCCAGGCATCTCAAAGAGGATTAAGGAAAACTAAGCTCCCATGGAAAATTACTTCTTAAGGCTTGGGAGGAAAGCCTCGAGCTTCCAACTCCACTCGTTTCCTCAGAGCTCCTCTGGTTTGGTTTTTGGCTCTTTGGGGTTATGCTGAGGTTCTGTGATGGATTTGGGTCTGGAAAAGCAGGCAGATCCCTGAGGATACAGCCCTGTGGAGCCACTGGAATGAGGAGCAGGGAGGCCAGCAGTGGCAGAACCATCACCCATCACAGCAGTAAAATCTGGGATGAAGGCAAAGAAAAGGTGCTGGGAGGGTCCCACACAGCCTTTTCCTCCTCTTTTGAAGGAGTTTGTCAAGGTGGTGTTTCCATACAGAAATTCCATTTCCATGGGCAGGACTGGGAGCAGTCAGGGTGTGGGAGGAAAAGGTGATCCCAGGCTGGATGTGGATGTGGCTGTTCTACCTCGAGCTTCCGCTTTTCCCCAAGGTCCAAAACAACACCAGGAGCTGTCAGGAAGGAGGTTGTCCTCTCCCTCTGATTGTGATTTTATGTTCCAAAGAGCCTGATGTGATTTCTTTTATTTCTTTTCTTATGGATTCATTTCTTAGCCAAGAATAATAATGCTGTCAATAACAATAAACATCAAAATTAGGGGAAAAATACATTTGTCAGTGGAGGAATTGGACAAAAGAGGTTGCAAAATTCACCTTATTCACAGCTAAACTGGCAATTCTTCCCTGTGAGGGTGGGCAGGCCCTGGCACAGGGTGCCCAGAGCAGCTGTGGCTGCCCCTGGATCCCTGGAAGTGCCCCAGGGATGGGGCTTGGAGCAGCCTGGGATAGTGGAAGGTGTCCCTGTGGCAGGGATTGAATTGGATGGGTTTTAAGTTCCCTTCCAACACAAACCATTCCATGATTCTTTAATAAGAAGCCCTGAAACTTGAGGAAGACCATCCCAACACAATCCTCTGGTGGTTTTCCATAAACCCCACTGGGGGTGTTGGGCTGGAGCTGGGCTGCTCCCAGCCTGGGGACAGGGATGATGGAACAGGAGCCCAGGAGGGCTGGACCCCAGTGAGGAGGGAGCTGGGCTAAAAAGGAGCTCCAGGGGTTGAGGAGAGCTGCTGAGCTGGGGGAGAAGGCAGTGGAGGCCCATCCTCTCCATGAGCAGGGAATTTGTGAGAAAAGGAGCAGAGAACATCACCGGGCAGGAGGCAACCAGGCCTTAGGGGTGAAGCAGAATAAACAGGAGCAGGCTGAGCCTTTCCTCAGGGCATGAAACCCAACCTGTGCTGAGAACTCCTCTGCCAGGGGAGCAGCAATTCCCAGGCTGTGCTCACAGAGCTGTTTTCCCTGGGCTGGAACCCTCCCTGCTCTCCGTGCCTGGTACCTGGGGAGGGTTTGATGCCCTGAGAGGCACAGAGGGCTCTTTGTCTGCCCCTATCAACCACTCCACATTTCGAGTTTCACCAGCCACGGTGCTGGGTGGGTTTGGGAGCTGATTTTCCCCCCAAACCTGCACTGGTGAAGCTTTTCCTACAGCAGGAATGCTTAGAAGGGGAAAAGTCACCCTTCTACTGCTCAGGCTGCTCCCATGGCAGAGCCAACTTCCCAAAAATTGCTGTTGTGCCTTGAAGGCTGAGGGAAAAAAATATCCCAAAGCCTCAGGATTCCTGTCCATAAATCCAGCCCACAATATCATAGATTTTACGGTGCTGCCAACTCTGACAATTTTATGATGGGTCTCATGTGATTTGCAAAAGTGTGGTTTCATTTTTTCTCTTAAAATTTCCAGCTCCTGGAGACCAGTGAATATTTGAGACTCTCAAAGGATTCTGAGTCTTTCCCCCACTGCCCTGTTTTTGATTTTTTTGTTTGTTTGTTTTTAGAACGTACTGTAAAGTTGAAATTTTACTGGAGAGAAAAGTGAGGCTGAGAAAACATGACTTGGGGAGTGTGGATAGAACTCATCATGAGTCAAAAAATATTTAGTTAATATTTAGTTTAAATTTGTTTGTTTGCCTTTTTAATGTATTTTTCTCTGTTAAAGTCAATTTTTTTGATGCATTATTTTTGAGTAATAAAAATTACAAAGTTTGAGGAGAATGGCAAATGTTCAGAGAGTGGTTTGAATAAATTCATAACCCCAAAGAGGAGCAATACTTTGTTCACATTTGGATTTTACTTCTTTGAAATATCCAAGGAAATTTTTCAGCTTGAAGACATTCCAGAGGGATGTGTTTACTTGAACCCATCATACCCAGGGGCTCCAGTATCTCCTAATTCCATTTTTTTGGTTGAAACATCCTTCAGACTCAGTGCCTGGTTCTGGCTGTGGGGTTTGGAGATTTTGCCCTGCACCTGTAAGGATTCAACTACAGCAAAGTGGATTTAAAAGTGTTCCTGAGACAAATAAAGGCAAGAAATAAAGATATNGCCCTTGAACAGCAAGGGACTGAGGAATGGGGGGCTCCTGCACCCATAAATGTGGTTTTGCTGTGTAAGGCCAAACCAGATAATGATTATTGTTGTTGTTATAATGATCTGCTGTTGCCCCTGTGTTTTGTGGGAGGTGTCACCTGGAGAATGCCCCTACAGTGTGTGCCTGTGTCCCCGTGGTGACAGCCCTGTCACACACTCCCAAATGCAGCAGGATTCCACTGCAGCTTTTCCTCAGACCTGCACTGCCAGCAATCAGGAATTTGTTTGCTGCCCCTGGGCCTTCCCATTCTCCTGAAAAAGCAGGGAGATGGAATCCCAGCTCCTCTTTTCCTGCTCTTGGTGTGTGGAATTCCAACACCTCCTTTAAAATCCCGCTCCTGGCTGGGTTTGTGCTCCTCCAGCTCAGGGTGCAGCTGATCTTTGCTCCGTGGTTGGTTCCTGCTCCATTTGCTCACCAGGACCCGCAGGTCCTGTTCTGCAGAGCCCCTTTCCAGCCCACCCTGAGCTGGTTTGTGGGATTGGCCATGCCAGAGGCAGGGCTTTGCCTTTGTGGAGTTCTCCAGGTTTTTTGGATCCATCTGAGCAGCAGTTTTGCCTTCCAGTGTTTTGCTCCCTGAACTGGGTATCCTGTCCCATCATCCCAGTCCTTAATAAATGAAGTTATTCCAAATTATTTGTGCCAGTACTGATCATTGAGGGATGATGCTTGTAGCCAGCCTCTGCCTGGAATTTTGGCTGCTACAGACCCCTCTCTGTATCTGATGGCCCAGCCAGCTCTCAGTTGTATATTTACCCAGTCTCCACTCATCAGTCTGGACTTGCAGGTCACAGCTAAAGGCAGTTTCAGGTCCTGATGTTCAGCAGAAACTCAGAACTTTATTATTTTTAATAATAATAAAGAAATCCACTCATCAGCCTGGACTTGGAGGTCACAGCTAAAGGCAGTTTCAGGTCCTGATGTTCAGCAGAAACTCAGACTGGGGAGTGCCCCAGCATTTCCCATCTCTGCATCTCTGCACACCTGAGATGTCTGGGGGCAACTCCTCCATCAGAGCTTTTAATTAGGAAAAAAATTGACCCACAAACACCCAGGATGGCTTTTGTGGGGCACAGCCTGGAGAAAGCAAAACCTGGTTGTGAGGATGAGCAGAATGATGAATTTGGGGCTGTCCCAGTGGTGTTGGCTCCCCTGCCTGAGCTTGGTGCTGCCTGGGCAGGGAGGGAGAGGTAAATCCAGGCTTGGAAAGCTTCTAATTGAGGGCAGGGGATCCTGTGGATGGTGTGTGCTGCTGGGGCAGGCTGGAGCTGCTCAGGGATCAGGAGAGAGCAGCTCTGCACTGACACTCCACAGCCTGGGTGGGTGCCAGGCCCCAGTATTGATACTGGGGTGGTGCCAGGTGAGGTGACAATGACAAACCCAGGCTGGCACTGCCTGCAGCCCCTGCCTACGTGGGGAGCAAATAATAAAACTGCTCTGGGACATTCCCAAGTGTCCTGCACTGGGCTTGTGGAGCAAATAATGAAACTGCTCTGGGACATTCCCAAGTGTCCTGCACTGGGCTTGTGGAGCAAAGCAGGGAGGCAGCACCACCTTGCAGCTCCAGGTTGAGGCAACCTTGCACTGCTGGGTGACCTTCAAAGCCTCCAAAAACACTTGCAAAGGAGAGTAAATACCACTGTGGGTATCTGAGCTTTTAGGGGGTGTTTAACCAGCACCAAAACACTGCTTGTAGGCTTGCATGACATCATTTCTTCACTTACAAAGGAGCAGTTGTACTTTTCCCTCCATTTTTAGGCCAGTCACCTGAAACCATAAATTGTTGTTTTTTTTTTTTTTTTTATGTAAAGCATCCCCTAGAAGAGAAAGCATCAGAGCTGCTTAATTTTTGGCTTTTTTTTTTAAATTTTGCTGGCCACCCCAGCACCTCAACTGTTTGCTGAGCTGAAAAGAGTATTCAAAGAAGGAATAAAACATGGGGAAGTCAGGAAGCAAAAAGGGTCAACTCATTCATCATTTAATAATAATATTAAATAACTAATAATAATATTAATAATGGAAGTCTCAAGTATTTCCCCACTGTCTTCCCAACACTGGGTTTCAGTCTATGCCATTACTTGAAGGTTTTTACCCCTAAGGAAGGGAGCTCTGGGTCTGAGCAGGATTGTCACCACCCCAGGGCATTCCTGGCCTGATATGGGATTATTCTCAAGGTTGGTTTGCTTGGATTTTTGACACAGCCATTATTAAAGTACAGGGAAGTGAGATGTCCTTTCTCACCTGGTCCTGGCAGCTTTTAGGGATTTTTAACAACTGGATCAGGTATTGATGGATGGGGAGGAGCCCCCTTGGATCATTTCCTGAATCCTGCTCCTGCTCCTTCCAGGAGGACACAATTCCAGCAGAATTTCAGGACAGTAACTCTCTGCCTAAGAGGTGCAGCAGGCTGGGATGGGACAGTAGCTAAAAATATCCTAAATTAGGGCTTCATCTGGGGAAGCTGGAGAGCCAGGGGAAGTTGAACAGGCATTCATTTAAAGAATGAACTGGCTGCAGAAACTCTCCAAGCTCAATGGCATTTCACTGAGGACCCTCAACATTCAACCTGAAATTCTTCTGGGCTTTGTTGCAGGTGGTGGAATTTTGCTCCTGAAGATCCCAAAGGACAAGTGCAGTGGCCCATTTCTTTAGGAAATTAGGCTGCTCCTAACTCTCTGCACCAACTATTCCTTACCAGAAGGTTTTATCCATCAGTCCTGCCCAGAGCTGGGCTGTGACTGGGAATTCCAACAAGAATATTGTTTTAGGCAGGTTATAGATGGGCCCATGCAGAGTTAGGTCGGAGAAAAAAGTCATATGGGTTTTATTTAATTTTTTTTTTTTTGCTTAATCCACCCTGATGAAGTTCAGTGTAGCAGAAATGTTTTAATTGAAGGCTGTGCTGTAGGGATCTGTTCTCCCTCAGGACAGAAGAGTGGGATAACAGGGGAATGAGGGATTTGTACATGAGGGATAATAGGAAGCACAGCCATTGTCCAGACCTGGCTTGTGCAACTCACTTGGGATTCCATCAAGGACACCATCCTTGCCTGGAGGAGAGGGATTAAATGGCAGGATAAAAGGAAGAAAATGGCAAAGCCAGGAAAAACCCCCCAGACTCCAGTAAAAGACAAGCAAACTCTGCTCTCTCCTCACACTTCAGAGTGACCCTGGCAGGGAGATGCTCCCTTGGATCCCAACCTTTCCAAAGCACTCGTGGCAAGGAGCAGCTCTGTGGTGCCACGACCCTGAGCTGTCCCCTGCTCCCGTGGCTGTGCTGGTGCTGAGGGGGCTCTTTCTCAGTGTCACTGATGGCCCTGACCTTTATGTTCAGTCTGTGCTGGGTTCACCCAGCTCCCCCTCGCCGGGGAGGGATCAGCCTGGGAGACCTGGCCCTGCTTCCTCCCACCCTCCTCCCGGCTTTCCATGGGATGGAAAAACCCTCCAGCTACCTGCCTCTCTCCCTTGAAGCCAAGGGGATGAGGGGAAATGGCAGAAAATCCCTTACATGGCTGTGATTTTTGGAGACATAAAAGCTTCTCTTTGAAAGCAAACACTTTTTTTTTTTTTTCCCCAACCACCCCCCCCTTCTCCTTCTCATGGCATTAGGGCTCAAGAAATTCCTTGGAAAATAATTTGTCAAGGCCCTGCCTGATCAAAGACATATATAAAAGGACCCCTTTTTTTCAAGGGGAAAAACTCCCCCTGCGAGCTCAGAATGAATTGGCAATTCATTTACCAACTGTCAGATAAAGTAGCTCAATCCCTATCACGTCTTTAGCTGGAGTTGTGGCCAGAAGGAAGCAATTCCCGGCCCACTGTGCGTCCATGTTCGGGGTATGTTAGTGATTAGAGTATTCCTGCCTGGGGGATGCAGAAAGATATGACTCAGATTCACAAAAGAGCCATAAATCTCCCTCCTTTTATTCAAAATGTGTGTTTTATAGCCATTTCCTGGCCAATTTCTGCCTCGGATAAATATGTAACATATCTGTGTGTGTACAGTTTTTAGGGCTGAGTGTTGGGCTTCCTCTCAAGAGCCAACTGTCTGCTCAGAGCAGCAGAGAGCCACACTCAGACTTTTCCTTTCATTCCCAGAAAATTCCCTTGTTGAGCCTCAACTGCCTGTCCTGGTGGCACCTGCTCCTGTTCTCCCTGAGCTGTGCTCCCTCGAAAAGGGGCTGGGTGGGACAGAGGATCTGGAGGACCTCAGGAAGGTCACCCAGGCCCCAAGACAGGATCAAGCAGATGGGAAGGACAATGTAGAGCTGAAGGAAAAGGCAGGAGGAGATGGACAGCATAGCAGGAAAAGCCAAGGCAGGGATGTTCCTTTGGCTCAGACCCCTCCATCCCAGGCTGCATGGGCAGAAATGCCCAATATCTTTAATTGTGTCATCTCTTGGGCTGCAACCCTTCACTGGAATCAGCTGAAATAGCTGAGAAATGCTCCCCAAGACCCATTTGCTCTTCATGTTTAGCCAGAGGATGAGTTCCAGGAGGGAGGAAGAACAACAGGAACAACAATGCTCCTGGAGAGTGACAGCACTCGGCTTCCATCGGTGTCCTGCTCCTGCAAGTCACGCAGAAAGCTGATTCCCCTCACCAAAACAACAGGAAAACCCATCCTTGCTGCAGGAAAGCAGTAAATTTGGGGGTCTGGCATTGCTGGTACTTTATTTTTAGCTCTTCCTTCTAATCCTTTAAGCCTGTAGTTCCTTTCTGTTTCCTTTTCCCCTAAACCAGGAGCTGCAATCGCTTGGCCCTGGTTCAAAGTCTCAAAGCCAAGGGCAAAGCTCCCAGATCCCAGAGCAGTCTGAGGGGCCTAAGGTTTATCTCCTGGAGGGTTTGATCTGAAAGCTGCTGGAGCTGGTGGGAATCTCACCCCCAACCCTCAGGAGATTTTTTCTTACCGTGCCCTCAAACACACCCAGCCTATCTGGCAGTACCCTGGGTGCACGTGGGGTTTAAAAATAACACAACAACAGGCAGCCTCAAAATGCTTCCTAAACTTCACCCCGAGCCTAGAATTGATCTCAGATACCCAGTGTGGTGCCTTGAGTGAAAGATAAAGCAAGAAAAATGTGGATTAATGACTGGGGATGATGGGAGTTTCTCCTAAAGGCAGGTGGCAGAGGAAAATATCACTCCTTGGAGTGAGATTTGTGTTAGAGCTGTGCTTTGGGTGCTCTTCAGGGGGAGGCACTGCCAGGCTGCCCTTTTTCTGCTCCTTTTCTCCGCTTTTCAGTGATTTCTGGAGGATTCACATTGTGGGTTTATCTCCTTCCATGAGCCATTCCCATGAATAATCCCACGGCTCTCAGTTCCAGGAAATGTTGATTTTTTTGAATTACCTCCCTCTGCATCAGGCACTCCTGGTGCTGGGGTCATTTATCAGCAGGGGAAAGAACTTCTGGAGATCCCCAAATGCTGGGTTTAGTAATTCTCTACCTGAGGTGACCCTTTGATTTCAAACAAGGAGCCAGCAGATCTGAAACCTTCCCCACAAGTGTCTCCCAGCTCTGCCCGCAGCTTTCAGCTGAATTTTTTTTTTTTCCTCCTCGTGATATCTCCATTTCAGGCCCCCTCATGTAAACATTTCCAAGCACATGCTGGTTTTAACAATGATTCATCCTATTAAAGTCCAAGTGGCTCCTCACAGGATGCTTTCCAGAACTAGGCAATAGATATAAAAAGGGCAGGGACCACGACTTCCCCGGGCTATCTCAAGTGCCTGATACTTCAGACACAACAGGCTCAGCTGCAGAGGGGCTGGGCTCTCTATTAAAGCTGCTTAGAAATAGGATTTATAGGTTGTTTGGGTTTTTTTTCCTCTAGGAAATCCTCTTTGTTCAAACATCCTAAACAGGCTCAGATTTTGGGGTTTCAGGCAGCTCCAGGGATGGTTCAGAGCAGGGGTCTCATGTGAGAGAAGGGCAGTGGGGTGGGACTCAGGACACAGCAGGGTTTTGTTATCAGCCAGAAAACAGAACAGACGAGCTGAGAAAGGACAATTTTCCAGCTTTTGACCCAAACATTTGGTCTTCAATAGACACAACACAGAAAAGGGGTTTTCACCCCTAATTTGTGCCACTTACTGTGTTTTTGAGGCTGGTCCCAGCTCGGCACACGAATTTGGGAAGCTCCTGGCTCTGCCTGGACACCACGTGCAGCCCTGGAGAAGGTCCCTGGCTGTGTTCAAGCACCTCAAATGTCACTGGGATGTGACGTTTGTCACATCTGTGACCCTCAGGGACAGCTCAGGTGCTGCCACAGGGATGTCCCAGCACACCCCAGCGCTGTGGGGGCTCTCCAGGAACCTCTGGAGACAGGGAAAAGCCAGGCAGGATGGGCACGGAGCATCCTTGGATTGTATCTTGATTTGTTTTTGTGAGAGGCTATCAAAGCTCTCTCAGCAATGGAGATTTTTGGTATCACCTTGTGCATTTAGGCAGAGAAGCTCAGGGAATTTTGGGGGATGTCTCTGGGAAGTTTTCCAAGCATCCACGACCTTCACTGCCCGTCCCCTCAGCTGGCTGGACCCCAGCCAGCCCTGCATGGCTTTGTCAGGCTGCTGCTCTGCCTGAGCTCTTCCCAAAAATAGAAATTAAAAATGCTTTCATTCATTTTCAGTGATTTTTTACAAGCTGAAATAGAGCAGGCGTTTTACAAACAGTGTGTTTTTCATGAGACACTTAAAAGCCAAACCAAAAAAAAAAAAAAAAAAATCTCCAGAAATGAAGCTATGACAAAATTAATCTTTTTCATTACAAGATGATTCAATGCAGAGAAGTGTTTTGCTTCTTTAGTGATTTATCAACTGTCTTCAAATAGACCAGGTAATTTAAGTTAAAAAATTATCATTCTGTTGAAAAATCACTTTTTTTTTTTTCCTGGAGAAAAAAAAAAACTGTTTCAAGAAGAAAAGCTTTCTCTGAGTACCAGGGAAGTGCCCCTGGAACTGTTGTGGAGACAGGGAAAAGAAGTGAAGTGGGCTGACTTTGTATATTTATATAAAGTATTTTAAGGTCTATAAAATATTTTTAATCTGTTTGATTGGTGAGCAACCAAACACAGAGGTAGAGATACCATGATGATATTTTTGAGAGGAATTTCTAACTCATCAGACATTTGGATCTATGAACCCTTGAGGCTTCTGCAAAAAGCAAATTGATAGCAGGACATTACCAGGGAGCAAAGAGAAAATCCAAAAGCCCTGAGCATGGCCAGGCAGTTGCTTTAGGAAAAAAAAAATAATAGAATTTCCAGGAAAAGCCTCAAGATGCTCGTGGTGAGCTTGAGTGAGGGAACACCTGGGGAAGATTGATTAAGAGACAGCCAATGTGTGCCTGTGATTGATGAGGAGTGGGCCTGGCTTTAGTAGGAGTTTTTGGGAGATATTGCTGCTGTGGTGCAGGACAGAAAGCTCCTGGATGCAATCGAGTTCCCAGACTGTCAAACATCACTTGATAAGGTTCCATCAGGGAGATTATTCACTCAGAGAGGGGGAAACAGAGTAAGAGGTCAAAGAAGCTGTGGGGCAGAAACCTGCTTGGAGAATTCTCTCTGTGCATCCAACTCAATGTAAACATGTGCGTAAAAATATAAAAATATCTATATTTATTTCCATCTGTCTTTCCATCTAATTATTTATCTAAAAGAGTCACTCCTGCTCCTCCTTTCTGGCAGCAGGGAGCAATTCCCTGTGCCTGAATCCTGCCTTTGGGGATTCACTCCTAGGAAGCCCCTTTGGACTTGAGTTTTGGGTTATTTTTTTTGCTCCCCTGTGTGTTGGATGGTGGAGCTGGGATCAGGGGGTGCTGTTTGGAGATGCACAGATCCATCCCTGCTCTTTTGAGTGCTACACTGTGGCCAAGGCACTGAATTCCCCTTTTTAAGATGTGATGAATAACCAGACTGTGCCTGAGGATGGCTAAATGAGTACACAGCGTTTTCCAGCTGGATAAAGACAGGGAGCAGATAAGAGAAGCTGATAGCTTTGGCTTTTGGGAGTGATCAATGGCCTCGAGGTATGCCTTATAAATGCTGGCAAAATGAAGGATTTTGAGCATCCCTGGAGCTTGCAATGCCTGAGAGTCTGGAATGTGCAGCCCTGTATCCACTGCTTTACAAAGGATCAGTGGGGTTTTCTGTAATGTAATCTCTGGCTTCATTTGTTTCCATGCCATTTGGAATTCTCTGGCGAATCAGAACGGCTGGGCTGCGTTCCCTGTCCTTTGATAAGGTTGTGTCTTTTGGAATTTCACTTTTGGAGGTGGAGGTTTGAGAGGTGTGTCCAGAAGGGAGTGAGGCAGAGACCTGCAGCTTTAGGGACTCTGGCTCTGCTCTTACCCCACACCAGGTACCTGCTGCTTCCTTCTGCTCCCCAGAGCCTGAACAAAGAGAGCTCTCTAAACCCTGATCAATAATCACTCTTTTTGGCACAGAAATGGGCACTTCTGCAGCCATCCAGTGAGACATCAGAGTGGTTTTTAGGTCACATTGAAAAGCCAGGCTGTTAGGACAAAAGAGAAACGAGGAAGGCCTAAAGCTGCCTCATAAATCCCAGAAATCTTTTGATGCCTTCAGCTCTAAAGCTACAATGGCATAAAAACTACAGCCAGCAGAGGAATGTGGGGCATTGCTTCCCTGGAGCAAGGATCAGCTGGGAACTGAGGCCAGACACAGTTATGGCATCACCTTGGCCAGCCAAAAAAACCCTGAGCCTGCCTTGGTTTGTGCTTGTGAGGGAGGATCTCACTGCCCCATGAACTGGGGACACTGGGGTAACTCCCCTTCCAAAGTGTTCTCTTCAGTTTAGGGGTTTAGGTACCCCCACCAAAGTTTTTTCCATTTAGGAAGAGACTCTACATAGTCAATAGCCCATACTCATATTGGGAAGGTACAAAATCAGTGGGAACATCAGGAAAAAAGGGAATTCCAGACAAAACCCTTCCCTGGCAGCACAGTCAGGTGGTGGAGGCAGCTGCTGTGAAGGCCACCAAGGTCTCATGTGCTTTTGAGGTGCAGTTGGACATTTTTATAGGAAAAGAACAGCATGTGGGGTCTCACAGGGAAAGGAGGGGAATGCCATGCAGTAAATGGGAACAGGGACGTGTTTTGGGGCTCACAGATCTTTTTCAGAACTGTCACCAATGATCTGTGTCCTGACCTCCTGCATTCCAGCCTGAAAGGGGCTTTTCCAGCAAATTCCCACCCTGGCTTGGTTCATGTGAAGCTGCCTTGAGTCAGCTCCTGGGAAGAGCAAATGGAGCACAGGCCATGAGATTTTCTGGGGGAATATCCTGGGAGGTGCCCTGTTTCTGCACCCAGCTCCTGCATTTTCCTACAAATACCATAAGCACCAACCTGCAGGAAAAGAGTCTAAACCCTCAAAATACTCCTGGGAGCCTTTACCTTGCATGTCCCAGGATTTGCAGGGTTCTCCCAGGGCAGAATGGGATGGCTGCAGTGTGACCCCATCCCCGGAGATGCTTTCCCTGAAAATTAACTTTATCTGAGCCAAAAGCAGTCCAGAGAGAGAACTCTGCCCCTGAGAGAGATCTGGGGTTCTTGCCCTCAGGGCTGTGGGGCTCCTTGGCACCTAATTTTAGCAGTTTAAAATGCAGGCCCCAAATTTAAGCACCTCATCCAGGCTTTTTTTAATGATCATGTGTCCTTCAGCTCCCAGAAGCTCCACAGGTCAGCAGAAAATGCAGAGGGAACTTGTGGTGCTCATAGGGATGCCCAGCAGTGCCAAGCAATGCTCTGGCTCTGGGTGAGGACAGCGAGCTGGCACAGACTCACATTTCTGCTCAGAGCCTCTCGTAGGCTGAGACAGGAAGATAAACAGAAATGGGAAACAGTGGCTGGAGCCACACAAACACAGCCTCTCCTCTGATATTGGCTCTTTGCATTCCTTCAGAGCAGAGAGAAGTCAACAAGAAGACAATAACAATCCCAGCAGCAATAAACCCGTGTGCCCTCAGCCTGTTTGCTCATTCCTGCTCTGCCAGGGCTGGAGCTGCTCCTGGTGCTGCAGCCCTCGGGAGTGATAAGGACACAAAACCCCCTGCACTTGAAAGGGACTGGAAATAGAAAGAGAGATAGAGCTGGACAAGAGGAACACAGGCAGCCTCAGGCTTCCCCCAGGCCTGTGGAACAGCCAGCAGCACCCTGGAGCAAACTGAGAGTAAATTCTGTGCTGTCCTGGATGGGCAGAGGGTCAGTGTGCTCCTCAGAAGTGGAACTGGCCAGGACTGAGGCCTCAGGGACGTGGGCAGCACAGGGGCCATTGGCACAGCCAGGCTCTGGAGCCCTTTGGGCCAGGCCCCCCTTCCATTTGAGGGGTAAGGAAGCTCTGGACTCAGCAGTGTTAGAGAAATGAGGGTGGTTGTAGAGAATATACAGGAGGAATTGTCCCCTGGCAGGGTGGGCAGGTCCTGGTCCCATCCCTGGCAGTGCCCAAGGCCAGGTTGGACAGGGCTTGGAGCAGCCTGGGACAGTGGGAGGTGTCCCTGCCATGGCAGGGGTGGCACTGGATGGGCTTTAAGGTCCTTGCCAACCAAACAAATCTACAATTCCTTAGCAGAAAGTTCCATGGATCATCCAGGTGTGATGCAGAGACAAACTCCTCTTTCTGCTCAAAAAGCAGGAGCTTTGGGTGGCTTTTGGGCCATCACGTGTGGCCTCTCTCTGGCTCTGTTGCCTTTTCCTACTGCTCATTCTGGATGACAAAGCCCTTCCAAAGCAGCACCCAGACACTGGCAAGCCAGCTGCAGGATGGAGCAGGGAACTTTTCCAGATGTGGCTTTCCAGACTCTTTGCTTTCCCTGCACTTGGTGAGGTCCTCAGGAGAAGGAAAGAGCCTCTGTGAAGCCAAAACCTTTGCCCACAGACCAGCAAAACCCCATAATACTGAACATCAAACATTTGTTGTGACCTCAAGGGAACATCCAGACCTTGGCCATGCGATAGGATGAGATCATGGTGTGTCTGCAACAAATTTCAAACCATCTCTGCTGCTGGGCATATGCTGAACATCCAATTTAGCCCAATATTCTGAGAGATGCCTTCCCCAGAACTGTTCCTGTGCAGGGTGTGGCTCCTTTTCCCCGAGCTGTTTCATTTTCCAGCAGTAAATTCAGTTCTGCACCTGCTCAGCTGTTTTCCAGAGGTGAATCCAGGAGCTCAGTAGCTACATGAGGATATCTAATTCCCTTTTTCCACCCCGCTCCCACGTGTGCTCCTGCCCTCCAAAGCAAACAGCACAGGCAGCAGCAGCACTGCTTTCCATGAATTGTTTTGCTCTGTTTTCGAAGAAGAGACCGGGGAAAATCTGTGGAAACATTCTCTCTGGCCCAAGTGAGTGGAGAGAAAAAAAAACATTGCTCAGGATTCAAAATTGAAATGGTTTTGGTTTTTCTTGTGTTCAAAGATGAACAGGAAAGGCAATTCATGAGGGAAAAGGGAACGGCTGCTGTAGAAACCACAAAAAAGCTTTTGAGGACCTGGCTCCAATCCTGCTGTGCTTGGAGGAGCTGCTGGTTCACAACCTGGATGTCACCAGCACGATCAGCTACTCTGCAAAACAGAAATCTGTGGGACAAGGAAGGGGCTCCATAGGTAAAATTCACTGCTGAGTGGGGCAGCAAAGAGGCAGCTGCTGTTTGATCAGAATTACTTCAGTCTGGAGCTGAGCTTCCTAAATCTCTGCTACAATCCAAGCCTGGTTCCTCCTCTTGCACCCCGCCCAGGATCAAAGACAGGAGAATAAAATAAAAGGAAGTGGTTGAAATGGTCTTGAAAGAGGAAATTCTTGTCTAATTCCAGGTCGTGGCAGAGGCTGTGTGTTCTGCTTGGGGAGACTCTCTCATCTCCCAGGCCTGGAAAAGCCATTGGCAGTTTTGAATCTAGAACTAAAGACTTCCTCCCCTCTGGTCCCAGAGAGGAAGAAAAAAGAGGAGTGTTTTTGTGCATGGAAAGGGTGGCTGGTTCCACGGGAGGAATCCTGTCCTGGCTGTTTGGGAGGCAGGACATCAGCCTCGGGAGGCCAAGAGTTTATTCTGGAAAAGCAAACTTCACGTTCCTCCTCTGCAGCACATGGATCTGCCTCTCCTCCTTCTCCTCCTCCAGCCTCCTCCTCCTTTGTGCCTTTCCTGCCAGGGCACTCCCAGCCCTCCTGGTGGCCCTGTCCCCAACCCTGAGGGACACAACCCCCATGTCACTGTGTCCCTGTTGGCAGCAAAACTCCTGGCACAGGAGGGTGAGGCTGGAGCCTGCTTTCCTCTTCCCAGCCTCATTGTGGAGCTTCCCAAGGAAAACCTTGGCTTCTCCAGTTTCCCACACTTCAGCCCATCCACTCATCCCTGAGGTTCCAAAGTGCTTTGTGGGAAGCCAAAGCACCTGCTCTGAGAACTCAGATCCTGCAGGAAAGCTGGCAGAGATTCCTTCCTGGTCTGGAATGATTTTGTTTTTAAATTGCAGGTAGACAGGATTCCTTCTGTCTCTCCTGGAGCACCTGGCACTCTGCTTCAGGAATTATCTCGGGTGTGCCAGCTTGTGCCCTGGCTCCCTGAGCGTGCCATCCCCCAGCCAGCATTCCCATTCCCCATTCCCTGTGCCATCCCCCAGCCAGCATTCCCATTCCCCATTCCCTGTGCCATCCCCCAGCCAGCATTCCCATTCCCCATTCCCTGTGCCATCCCCCAGCCAGCATTCCCATTCCCCATTCCCTGTGCCATCCCCCAGCCAGCATTCCCATTCCCCATTCCCTGTGCCATCCCCCAGCCAGCATTCCCATTCCCCATTCCCTGTGCCATCCCCCAGCCAGCATTCCCATTCCCCATTCCCTGTGCCATCCCCCAGCCAGCATTCCCATTCCCCATTCCCTGTGCCATCCCCCAGCCAGCATTCCCATTCCCCATTCCCTGTGCCATCCCCCAGCCAGCATTCCCATTCCCCATTCCCTGTGCCATCCCCCAGCCAGCATTCCCATTCCCCATTCCCTGTGCCATCCCCCAGCCAGCATTCCCATTCCCCATTCCCTGTGCCATCCCCCAGCCAGCATTCCCATTCCCCATTCCCTGTGCCATCCCCCAGCCAGCATTCCCATTCCCCATTCCCTGTGCCATCCCCCAGCCAGCATTCCCATTCCCCATTCCCTGTGCCATCCCCCAGCCAGCATTCCCATTCCCCATTCCCTGTGCCATCCCCCAGCCAGCATTCCCATTCCCCATTCCCTGTGCCATCCCCCAGCCAGCATTCCCATTCCACATCCTCTGTGCCATGTCCCAGCCAGCATTCCCATCCTGCTTGCAGGAGGTGCCAGTGCCACTCCCAGAGCCCTGCTCTTCCTGCTGGATGCAGAACTGCATCCCTTGGCTCTGCCAGCTCTTACTCCTGCCTCATCCAACCGTGTGAAGCCAGGCCAGGAGTCTGAGCTGGAATTAGGGAATGACAGCGAGGATTTAATCTGCTGCACAATTAGCAGTCAAGGCTCAGCTCCTGACACTCAAGGGAAGAGAGGCAGCTCCTGCTATTTTCCCTTTCAGCAACAGCCCAGTAATTCCCTAAATCCAAACTTTGGATGGCTCTGCTATCCTTTTGGAAAGGGGAACAAAAATAACATCACTAAGCCCGCTGCAGTCCCCTTGAAGTGGACTCAAATGGAAATAAAAGCCCTTTGAGGAGTGAGCTTTGGATGGATTTTTCACTGAGCATCCAAAAATTCCTTGGAAAGACCATGTCGGCCAAAGGCCAGGGTCTGGGCTGAGTACCTGTGCTCTGTCCAGATGGAGGAGAAATAGAACAGATGCACCAAGATGAAGAGAAGGTCTCAGAGTGTTTTCAGAACCTCCTGTTCGCTGGAAGGGCTGGAAAGTGATTTAGAAAATGAATCCTTTGAACATGAGGAAAAAATCGTCTTGGACAGAGCTCCCAGTGCCCTTCCAAGCTTCCAGAGGTGGGGAAATGTCATTTTCCTGCAAGGAACTCAACCCAAACTCTCCCTTGGGTCAGCTGCCTCTGTGTGAGGGGCTGCAGTGGGAGGAGACAAACACATGGGAAGTTAAATGAGGCTCTTAAAATATTTGGCCTTCCTCTAATGGAGGTTAAAGTTGGCAATGCTTGGGTGGTTTTTTTTCCTGTGACTTTGACAAAATGTTTGAGGAGATCTGAGATTGCACTGCTTTCCCACGTTCAGGAGTGAGGGGCAAAATGAAGAAAAATTCTTTGGTGAATATGGATGGATGAAGGAAAACTCTGCATTTCCTGTCCCATCTTACACAGGGCAAGGAAACCAGCACCCCACTGGCCACAGCTTCAGTGGGGCTTCAGCTCCTGAAAAGCAGCTGCTGTGGGCTCTGGATGTGAAAATCAGGCTCCATCCCTCTTCTCCATTTTTTAGACATCACTGTCTTCCCACTGCAAAGAGAAATTAAAAAAAAACGGGGATTCATATAGGGTTTTTTTCTATTCCATTAACCGTGAGCATGGAAAAAGGAAAACCAGACATGCAGACAAGTATCAGCAAGGATTTCCATGGAAACCTGGGGTTTTTAACAACTCTGGAGAATGATGGTGATGCATGTGCACTAAAGGTGAAGTTCTGGCAGTGCTGAAACCACTGGATCCAACACGGAAATCATCGTGGGACTAATGCTGAGCCTGATGGAAAAACATGGGGCTCTCTGTGAAATACCCACAGGCCAGACAAGCAAATCAGGTAATTTAATAATAATAATAACAATAATATGGAAGAAATTTGACCAAGAATAACCAGTCTCAGATCCATGGACACCAGAGCCTGCTTTCTGTTTATAATATTGCTTTACAACCTCCTGGCAGCATTCCTGAGCCTAGAGTGGTGTTCAATTCCCTTCCTGCTCAAGGCCTGTGTATTCCACCACTGTGGGCTGGTGTGGGACAGCAGGGAGCTGGGCTGGACGTGGCCAGGAGCCACAGAGGATGAGAAAAGCAGAGCTGACAAGTGTAAAAATCCGGATTTGCAGAGTGCAGTGATGTATTTGAGCTGCAGCAAGCTGTCAAATGCAACAAGGACTGAATTGATCCAGCCCCAGGCCTTTCTCTGTTGTGGAAGATGTGGAAGATCCTCACCTCCATGAAGGAGACCCTGAGGAACAGACACTGAGGTTTAAGCTCTTGCATCATATTTAGTCTCTCATTTATGCTGTGATTTGTTTCTGTGGATTTAGGGACCTAATCCTTCATTTTCAGCCCATTTCAAACATGTGAATTGGTGCACAGCTGAACCTGTGAAAAGAAGTGCACACATCTGTCACCACTGATATTATCCAAGGGTTTCCAGGCTTGGACATCTGATGAGGGAAGGTCTGTGCCTTGGATGTGGAGCTGGAAGGAACAGTTTAACAAAAAAACGAGCTGCTGCCATGGAGAAAGGGCACAGGGAAGAGCAGCAGAGGTCTTGCTGCTGTTCACTGGGGCAGAGCTGCAGATTTGCAAATCAGGGCTTGGTGCAGCCCTGGTCTCTGCCCTGGGGCTGGGTTTGGCTGCAGCATCTCCTGCAGTCTCTGGAAGTCACCCCTGCAGTGGGAGGAAGCTGCCTTCTGATATTTGTTAATTTGTTAACCACCTTCTGCTTTGTGGATGTGCCTGGATTGAGGAAGCTGGGGCTGCAATCCAACCCTGTCTCAGCTCCTCCTGGGCTTTCCAGGCCAGCAGTGAACCTGAGGACTGCACCTCTACCCCAGGGACCCAGAGAGCCTGGCTGGGCTGGGCTCACCCCCCTTCCCAGCTGGGCTGACTGGGGGCCTGTGCTGAGGAAAAAAGAGGAACAAACCCTGAGTGTGACTTCACAGGGAACTCAGAGAAAACCCTCAGTAGATGCACAGCAGTGGGAGATTCATGCCTGGAAGTTCTGTGCCTGAAAAATTGCCTGTCTTCAGCTGTCATCCACTTTAATAAAGGCAGGATGGAGAGGGAATTGCTCTCCTTACCTTCACAGGCCATCACTGCTGCAACAGCACCACGGCTAAACTGGCTCAGTGTGCAGAGAGGGAGATACAAACAGACAGACAGACAGACAGTGAGCCAGCTTCTCCTCTGTTCTGCCATGAAACTCCAAAGCTATTAAAGGAGCTGTTCACAACCAGGAACAAAATCAAACCCCTGGCAGAGCTCCCAGCAGAAGATCCCCTGTGCAATCCCCCTGGCATTTTAACAGGAACAGCTCCTCATCAGCAGTGTCAGGGTTAAACACTCCCAGCATGTGTGCAATTGCAGAAGTGCCCCGAGAAGAACCAAGGAAATATTTCCATCTTAAACCCCGATAAGGAGTGAAAATGTGCAACTCGTTCCATATGGTGGCTGCAAGGCCCGAGCCAAGCGGAAAAGCCGCGGAGTCTGCCAATCCCTAAGAACTTGCAAGCCTGATAAATGAGGGCCTTGCTTTGGGAAAGCCAGAGACAAAGTCACACCAGAAAGGAGAAAACAGAAGAAAAGTGAGGAGTCTTTGGAAAAAAAAAAATAAAGCCAAGTCTTCCCCATTTGTCTTGTTGGCTGGCAGCAGGAATTTCTGGAAATGTTTTACATGTCAAAGATTTAACCAAGCTGGGATGTTTGTGGACAAGCTGTTATAGGCAATGAATAAATAAATCAGGAAAAGAGTCTATCTCCTGCTTTACAAAAATGATCCTGGCCTGAGACAGCTGCATTCTTCTGGGATGCTCTGTGCAAGCCAGGATGGAAGAGCTCAAAGCCGGAGCGTTCTCGGGTTTCTCCAGCGCTGACATGGAAGAGAGGCTGTGCTTGGCCATGGAGCAAGGAGGGAAAAGCTGGAGGGACAGCTCTGGCCAAAGCACCTGAACATCCTCCAGCAGGGGGATGAGGATTCCCAGTAGCA
>VXBR01004723.1:1443-38811 GCA_013400215.1 Cisticola juncidis
CTACTCCTGTTTCTTCCTAGAAGCAGTCAGGCAATCCTCAGGGCTCTGCCCCAGTGCAGATCCACCTCCTCATCCTTGGAGCACCGCGACTCGATTGTAGGTGCACAGTTCAGAGAAGCGTCGGCCTGGCCGTGCCTTATGGACGGAATAAGCGCTTTTACTCTTGAACTTTGTCGTTCTGGTTACGACTTCGGCTTTCACGCTTTCCTTTCTGGCCGGTGGGATCCGGGGCACCGAGGGGTGCTGACGGGGGTAGGACGGGATGGGGCGGGAGGGTGTGCGTGATCTCCAGAAGCACAGCAGGAAGTACCGCAGCGTCAAGTCAGACTGGGATGAAGCGAAACGTGTCCTGGAGCACAGCAAAAGTTGCTGGCGAGTCCACTTTATAAGCCATGGGGAGACACAGAGTATTCATCGTCTGTGAGGGTCACATGTTTCTAGCCTAAGAATAGCAGAGCAGTGTTGAAACGCCGTGGGAGAGGAACAGAAGTTACCTTGCCGCATCGCTGGCCTGTGACAGCAGATTTATCTGGTCAGGAAAGCTTCCTTCCAGGATCTGTTGCATGTACAGAACACTATAGAAGTATTCTGCATTTAACAGATGGTTGTATGAACTTATTTTTGCCTACTCTTACTGCCTTATTCTGAGAGACTTGAAAAAACTGAATACCAGATCATAGCCTGCTTTTTGAACAGATTTAAATTAAGTTCAGTAGTTGTAGAGATAAGCCTATGAAGTTTCCTCTTATCAAGGCTTAGTATATGAAAAAAAAGCCCAGATCTTTTCTCATCAAGTCATTGAGGACATTGTTGATAATTATCAGACTAATGTAGAATTATTCATGTTCTTAAGGATTACCATGTTGTGAATGCGGGCTGTCTGGCAGACAGGATCAGGCACTGCAACCTGCAAACATTTAAATGCTTTGAAGGAAGATTAGATACTCCATGATGCAAGAGTGCCGGATAGAGAAATGGAAAAACATAGTGAGAATTTTGCTGTATATGGGAAAAAATGAGTGCACCTTCTCAACAGTAAATTAGTATATCTTTTAAGATTGTAAAAAAGTGTACTACAGAGAAGCCCCACTGCTTGCTTGCAGTGAAATTGATACAGCAGATGAACATTATGGAGCAAGAAATAAACCCACTCTGGTGAAGCATGGGTGAAGGAAACTGCACCAAGCCTTTTCCAGTATGTCTTGTCAGATTTTGACTTTGCTGAAATCTTAAAAGTGAAACTGGAGGGTTTCTTAAACAGATCTTTTCAGTACATCTACAAGAATTATTGTGTCCTCAGTGTGTTGCTGAAAACTTTGTAGCCCTGGAAGACTGGCCTGTTCTGTCTCCTTTGTATCTTGACAACTTCCTGACTGCCCACAGTATTATTTTTCCATGGTATGGAACTAGACCTGAACTTTATTACTTCAAAACTTAGTGCGTAATAAATCCAAGAGTGGAATTGCTGTTTCTAAGCCATTGTGGAATGGCAACTATGCTGATGTATAAAGTTGTAAGCAAACATTTCCTGATGCCAAAATTTCTCCTAAACATTCCTGATAAAAATCACATTAAAATGGATGGAGTGGTTGAAAGTCCATAAAATCAAAGTGGTTGATTGCTTTTTAAAAGTTCCAGATGAAGAGATTAATTTACCAGTTCCGTGTTGTGAAAAATGGCCCTGCAAGTTAAGATGTGTCCTCAATTCCTGTGCAGACGTTCCGTGCAGCACTTTGTTCTATGTACACCTGTGTAAGGTTATTTGCAAATGCATATAATACGGACACATGACTTTTGAATTGTCTGACTTGGACCTCATTTGCTGGGCCAAGCTTCCAGAATGATGCCTTGTATTCATCACTCTTGTCCATATATGTGCAGTTTTCTATTAGTGGCCTTTGGTGCCACTAACAGTGGCAATCAGGAGACAATACTAGATGGAGGAGACTTTCAGTATCAAGAAGACAGTGTAGAAGCAAGTTAACTTCAGGACAGCGCATTTGGTCATGCAGCAAGGGCAGGCTGAGAAAGGAGTGTGGTTTAGAGTGGGATTGAGCAAAGCCAGACCAGATCATGTGGTGATGAAAGGGGCACTGTTCCCTCCCTATATTCTCCTGCTCCACTTCATCATCCTTTCATTAACTGGAACAGAGTGGGGCTGATATGATACAGAGGCTTTTACACCAACAATAAATAGCCCCTTTTGCTTCTGTTACTGAGCTGAGTTTAAAAGCCTCTGTCTCTCCCTGCTGTGCAAAGTGGGTATTACCTTAGCAGGAATTGGTTCTCATTTCCTTAGCAGGGGCTTTTCTGGGAATTCCTAGCTGACAATATAGTGTAAGAAACTCCTGCCTTATCCTAAGAAGGCTGTAAGCAGACATCAGCATAATATACTTGCTGCTTGAAGTTGTGGGCAAAGAGGATGTTCTGACCACAGCTAAACTCAGATGATTTTTTTGAGCTGTCTCTTGCAGCACTGCTGATGGGGGGGTAACATAATTCTGCCTGTGGTTTCTCCCCAGATTTGTTTTGCCAAACTTATGCTGTGGTTTTGAGTGTGTTTTTTTTTCATCTGAAGGCTTAATGTTTAAGAGTATTTGTGCCTGCAGCTGCTGTAGCATATAGCTCCTTCCATTTTTCCTCCTTCCTGTGAAACTGAACAGGTGGGAACTTTGTGTTCCATAGGAGTGACTTTCTCTTGCTTTTGCACTGGGGATGCAGAAAAAGACAGAAGAATGAAACTGAGAGTGTTTACTGTCCAGTTCTGTGTTCAGCAGCATGAGCCAGCTGGGGAGGAGCAGGGCAGCAGAGGGTTGGCGCTAACTCACACTTGGCCAAGTGGCTCCTGACTCACCAGCTGGAGGACTTACACCACCACTTAGTGTACTTGGGAGAGGAAGGAGAGCTGCACAAGTGGAGCCTGGCATGCTCCAGGGCAGGGTGCACACGCTTCTCACCCACACCTGTCTGCTCCAGCAGTGCCCCTGCAGATACGCACGCGCACACAAGCTGCTGCTCTTTTTTCTGCTACTTCTCCTGAGAGCTGTAGAGACTAAGAGACATCTTGGCAAGGATCTTTCTTTTTCTGTTGATCACATCTCTGTCCTAACATCCTAGACTTCTGTGTCATCTTGAGTGCCTTCAGCGGAGCACAGGGGCTGTTTGCTTCCAAACTGTGTCGCCCTTTTAACTTTGAAGATTAAGTCCTTGAGGACTCTGGTAAAAGGGCTTCATTATCCAGTCTCAGGGGAGAAAGAGGCATATCACAGAAAGACATCTTACATCATCGTGTAAGCAGTGTTCAGGTGCGTGAAAGAAAGCATGCTGGCAGAATTGCTGTAGGCAAAACCTGTGTGGGGACTGGTGAGCTGTGCTGGTGCCTGTTACGACGCAGAGGTTCCCATTTCATGCAAGACAACTCCCTTGGCTCCTCCTTTTAAAACTGTAACTGTACATAAAAGGTATTGCAGGGGCATTCCTACAGTCTGGTCAGCTGTACAGTGTGCCCGACAATGAAAAGCACTCCATGTAACAACCTTTGGTAGCTGATAGCACCACTGATAGGGCAAAGTGGCCTGATTCCCACCCTGCCTGATTGCACGTGTTTGCCTTCTGCAAGTATTTTGCTTTCCACTTTTAGAATCTTGATTTGTGTATGAGGAAAGTAGGCATTGATTATCAGCTTGCCTTTTGTGAAGAACACGTTTGGCACTGCTTCTGGCAGGGCTGTTATGCATGTGATGCATCGATACATCATCATATGTATTGCTGCACTTTGAGCTCCAAAAATCTCACATCGGTCATGTACGCTGCCTTCTACAGCTCACACCTGTTGCTTAGCAAAGTGTAGAGCCTGTAGGAGTCCTGCCTTCAGCCACCACCTTGCTGGTGAGCCTGTATGGAGTCCTTGCTTCAGCCCCCACCACACTGCAGGTGGTAGACACCCGGTATCTCACAGCCCACCAATAACCTCCTGTAGAAATGGGAGGAAGGACAAACACTGGGCTCCCTTGGAATAGGGCGGGGGAAACCAGATCATTCAGGTGAAATAGGTCCTGGAGAGTCTGTGTAGGAGTGGAAACAGTGAAGGCAATAGGGTGGAAGAATTGAACTGGGAGAAGATGAAGTTACAAGGAGAATAACAAAAGGGAACAAAAGGAATTGGTCTGATTCTGGGAACAAGAGAGCGGGATACATGTCTGAGAATCAGCTGAGAGTTAACAAGGATATCAGAAAGGGCTATGGAAAAACTTATAAATGGAATCAGGATGAGAACAGCTGTAACCTGTTTTGATTACAGGAATGCCCATGCAGGCCTGCAATTGTCATAGGAACATGATCATAGAATCACAGAATGGTGTGGGTTAGAAGGGACATTAAAGATCACCTAATTCCACCCCTTTGCCATGAGCAAAGACACCTTCCACTAGACGAGGTTGCTCATCCAGCCTGATCTCAAACAGCTCCAGACACAGAGACTCCATATCCTCCCTGTGCAACCTGTTCCAGTGCCTCACTGCAACCTTACAGTAAATTTCCTAATATCTAATCTAAATCTACTCTCCCTTATTTTAACGCCATTTCCCATGGTTCTACCACTATATGCCTTGTGAAAAGTCCCTCTTAATCTGCTTTTTCAGCCACCTTTAATGGAGATTAAGTCTCAGTTAATGGAGATGGGACCAAGCAGTCTCTGAGGAGTGCTGGAGAATTAAAATATCATTTAGAAGAATATGAAAGCAGAGGGCAAGAGAGCTGAAAGTGGAGCCAGTACCATTCCCAACTCAGTATTAGTCAGATAGTTTGAGTGTCAGAGCCCTGGAACTGGTGCAAGCTTCACTGTTAAAGTAGGTGTGGAGGGCCCCCTCCTGTAACTGAGGATATGAGTGGACTCTGGGTGGAAAACGTTTCTGTCTTTCTCTTCCAGTGTTGGGGCATGGCTCCCCAGTCAGCCAGCTGTGTGGAGTGGGAGTTACAGCTGTACTCCAGTGCAAGCTGGAACAGGCTTATGGATCATCAGGGGCCCTTCTGTCCTCTTCCTTAGCTGCCAAGTACAAGATTTTTTAGTGAAAAGTGGGTGCTGAGGTATGGCTTCCAGACCAGACTAGCATGCTATCTTTAAACCTAGAAACCACAGGGAGAGGAATATGTTTCTAAGGCTTGAGCTCAGAAGAGGACTGTAGGAACTAAAATTCCTGCCTTTGGAGAAGAAACATTGTCTAGTATTACGTTGGCTGTTCCAATATCCTGCTACATGCATATCTGAAAAGAGGGAAAAGTCCATACCAGATGCTGAAGGAGCAAATATTATGATCTAAAACATCAGTGAAATAACCAGTTATGCTGGATTATACTACAGGAGGAGCTGTAATTTGAAAACAACTAATGCAAAATTTGAGAGAGAATGCTGGGGTAGCGAGTTTTAACAGGTGTCTGGGGACTGAGCTCACAAGCTCGCTGTGACTTTTTGACTTGCAAAGACAAGAAGAGTCCCTGTGATTTAGTGGCTCTGCCTGGGCTTCCGTGTAAATCTCTTAATTAACATGCAATGGCCCAGAAAGTGAACTGCTTCTGACTTCCATCATCATTCACTCTAACTTGTGCCAGGTTGAGAAATTTGTCCAAGTTTATTAAAGAAAACTGAATGGTTTTCGTTAATTGTAGCGCTGGCAGGGCTTTGAAGGGACATGAGGTGTAGTGGGTGCGTGAAAATTGCTTTGCAGTCAGGAATTGACACTGTGGCATCTAGTGAGCTGCCTTCGGAGGGGCACGTGTGAGCACAGATGAAGCAGTGCAATGCATAACAAGGACTCATCTTGATGCCTTCTGCAGCTCATGGCGAGGCCCCAGTTCTGTGTGGTCTCTCAGGCAATGGAGCTGCGTGCAGCTTGACCAGACCATAAGGGTGTATTTCCACAAAGTGAGGCTTGTGCAGAGACTGAAAAGGACTGAACAACCCTGCAAGGACAGAGATGTCTGTCTGTTTCAGCTTCCTTTATCTGTCCCAGAAGCAATAAGATTCTGGGGTCTGACATCCTATAACTCCACACATTATCTCTCCTCTTGGATCTGTCACTGTGAACTACAGCAATAACCATTGAAGCAGGCTATTCAAATAAGACTTGAACTTGATGATCCTTGTGAGGCCCTTCCAGCTCAGAATATTCTGTCATTCTGTGGTTTTGGTGTGCCAAAGATGAGTGAGGACAGTGGCCCTTGGGGAGTAGGGAAGGGCAGAACTTCTCTTTGTCTCTATTCTGCATCTTTAGAGCTTACAAAACTTTGACCTCACCAAGAGAGAGATGCATCTTCTTTACCTATTCTACCTGAGGGGGCTTAGCTCAGGGCAGCCCCAAGTACTAGCCTTGGCAATGCAGAGTTTCAGAAAAATGTGTTGGATAAGGGCTCTAACTTCCAGCAGAGGAACTTATTAACTGCTGTGGGTGAAGTTACCAAAACTGAGAAAACCAAAAGCAGAAGGTGACATACTGGCTTTGTATTTCCCTGTATAGGAAAACCTCCACAATGCTGCCTCTGTGTTGCAGGGGCATTGGTGGCCTCTTTGACTACAGCTGCATCCTGAGCTTCACTGCCCAGTTCTGAGTTTCTTTGTTAGAGCAACACATGGTAAACAATGGAACATACTTTTTCTCTCCAGACTCATAAATAAACCCACTTCAAATTTTGAGGGACAAGCTCAGTCCTGTACAAGCTGCAGCTTTCCACTCTCCATGGATAGGCTAGGAACGGAGCTCTCGCTCAGAATAGGAATATGGGGCAGCCCCTCTGCTTGGTTTTCTGTAAGAAATGGTTTTACTAGATCTAATGGAATTGTGCCAGTGCTTGATCCCAGATCACCTGGATGCATACAGTCACTGAACAGAAAATGCTGTGCCCTGGCTTGTGGTGTCACTTTCCTGATGATGTAATGCATGGTTGAGCATGTTGTGTAGGGGAGCAGAAGGGATGAAAATGTACCTGAAGCTGGCTTACAAAACGTATCATCTCTTTAATTACACTGTTTCCTGGTAGACTGTTTCATCACTACCACCCCCACATGGAAGGCCTTGAGGAACTCAGAAGTGCTATTGCTGAAAATACACAGCTGGGATTTGTTTAGCAGCAGTTTAGCATTCCTAAGCAAACTAATGCTCATGCCTTAGTAATGCCTGTAACATCTAAACAGTTACATTAGCATTAAACATTTAAACTCCCATCCCAGTCTGACAGAAGTCTGGAAAGTGACCTGGATTAGCCACCTTGTTGTCTGAGAAGTTTCCTTCAGCACCTAGCATCTTCATTTACCTGGCTGTGGAAGCTGTGTAAACACTAAATCCACCCCGTACCAGACCTTTGAATGATGTCACATAGATGTGTCTGAGCCCAGCATGCTAATGTGAACTTTGAATACAGGAGATACAGCATGGCAGCTCCTTTTGGAGAAGAAGAAAGGGCTGATGCTAGGAGTCCTTGAAAGGTTGTTGAGAATATATTCAGAACTTCTCTGTTACTGCCATTTACTCACTGCATCCTCACTAGGCAAAAAGCCTAGCTAAAGAATGATCTGCATATTCATAACCTTGAGTATTCAGCAGCAGCAAGATCATCTTCTAGGAGTGAGGTAGCCTGTAATCGACGTTATTGAATGGTTAGGCCATTTGACCGGTTAGACCGGTCTTTTTGAAAAGCACCAGGGTGCATCTTGGCAAAGAATCTATAGAAGCATCCTCTAACTTGTAGTACCTCATTTTCTTTCTTGTGCCTGTGATCTCAGAACCTGATTTCAGGATCAAGCAGTCCTCGTTATTCCCATAAGAAACAAGAAGGAGACAAGAACCATGAAATCAATGTCTAAAACAAAGTCTAGGGAGCTGTGTTCAGATATGGCCCTGGAAGAAAAATATGGATAGTTGTTGAAGCCCCTGTTCTGTGTGTTCCTCCCTTTTATATGTTCTAATACATTAAATAATGCAATCTCTAAGTCATCTTCTTCTAACAGCTGAGTTTGTCTAGGAAGACAGGGAATAATGTAATACTTGGCTGACACAGAGTAAAGTTGTTCTTACAAGGCCCCATCCACGTGTTACAAATGGAACTGAAAATACCCATCCAAGTTTAAGGGGGTCTTAGCTGAAGAGAGGAGGTGGCAGATTCTGTTTTGTTTATACTAACACAGAATGAGTCCATGTGGTTTCCAGCAGGTAAGTAAGTGTATCGGAGCCAACCTGTTCAACATGGGGACAGAAAAAGGTACTGACTTCTACTTTTGCCAGCCTGAAGCATCAGGACTAGGGGATTGAGGATGAGGCAGTGAAATGTATGGAGTGCTCTGGGCCAAATAACTGAGGATTTGAACTTTTATTACCAGGCTTAACATCACAATTTCAAAGACAGACTGAGACAGCAAGCCTCCTCACAACTCAGTTTGAGGGGATGCTGAATTACTGTTCTGTTGGAGGTGTTCATGCTTACCTGTTTTTGGTCTTTGTTTTGCAGCTGTGGCTGACGTTTGCTCCTGTGGCTGATAAGACAGCTGCTTACTTCCACATTTCCCTGGAGATGGTCAACTGGCTCTCCATGGTGTACCTCCTCATCTCGATCCCGTTTGGTCTGGTGGCAACATGGGTCCTCGACAGTGTGGGACTTCGATGTGCCGTGAGTTGAAGTGTTCCGTTTCCCTGAGGAAGTTTCACCTAGAGGCAGCAGTAGATGCACAAAGCAGTAATGTACATGCTTTGAACAGAAGTCTTGACAAATGCTGCAGAGAATTTGCTCGTTGAAGGCTCTATGCTAGTTCAGAAATGGTGGAGAGAGCAGCGGGAAAAATCAGAATAAAGTTGCATCCCTGCTTGCCTTTTCAGCTTTAGTTTTCATTGTCTTAGCCAACTGACAGGGCTGTGAGCTGTGAGCTGACTCTGACATACTGTGAGCTGACTCTGTGAAGAGCTTTCTGTAATTTGGTCAGATTTGGTGTGGAAGTAAACATCACAATTTTGTTGGCAGGGCCATTTTACGGAATAGCAGGGCAGAGTGCAAGCAAGAGACCCCTGTCAGGTCAGAGCTTGGTCTCTGCTAAGCCAGCTTGCGATCTCTACACAATCCCAGAATTGTGTTGTGAAATGCAGCACTAAAACACTAGCATGCTAATAGAATAGAAGAACATTTTTAGGATCCATAAGCTGGAGGATTCATTGCCATGATCTTTGGATTGTCACAGCAAAATATTGGTGATGGCATAAACTTGATGACAAAGTGTAATTAGTGAACTTCAAATTTCTCATCAAAGTGGTTGTTACATGGGGCTGAGACAGCCACCTTGGGTCTGTTCACCACAAGACACTCCCTAAGGAGGTGGGTAGGATGAGGGGCATCTTGCAGTGGCCCAGAGGGGTGGGGACAGTCTGAAGGCAGTGATTACTAACACCTGGTGTCTGGTGTAGTCTATTTGAGACCTTGCTCATGCTATTGTGTCAAGTTCTGCCCTTCAGGCTCCAGCACACAGACCCTCTTTGTTTCTGCTCACTGCAGGTGCTCCTGAGTGCGTGGCTGAACATGGTTGGTAGCATCACCCGGATGTTCAGCGTTCTGAAGTTCCTGAGCTTGGGTTCCCAGAACTACTGGTACCTGTTTATTGGACAATGCTTCTGTGCATTAGCACAGCCTCTTATCATCTTTTCACCAACAAAGCTGGCAGCACTGTGGTTCCCAGACCACCAGAGAGCAACAGCAAATATGATTGCATCAATGTGTAAGTGATAACTGCAAAGTTACACTGCTGCATTGCAGAACTTGCTAGCAATTTGTTTGCCTGTCAGAGGCAGCAGGCAGAGGAAGTCCTTTGTATTACAGCCATTTGCCCTTGCAAATACAGCTTGACTCAAGTGTCTTGTAGTCATGTGCAATGGAACAGGCAAACTTAAGTAGTGGATCTAAGCCACATCCAGGCCAGTGCTCAGTGTAAGCCACCCAGACGCCTAATCTGCTTTCTCTCTTCCAGGACCATGTTGTCATTTTTGCCTAGTTATCACATAAGTTGATGACAGCCCTTAAGTCTTTGAGTGGCCTTAATTTTGCAGTTTCTTAGGAAGGTGTCTTAAATTGCATTGTAGAGCCAGTGGTCACAGGTGCCAAATTCTTCAGCTGTACAGAGGTGAGGTGGCAATTTTTCCCACCAGTTCATCCAGTAGGAAGATTGAGCATGTATTCCTAATTGGTATGTGTGCACACACAGATAAAGTATTGTCTGTCTGCACAAACATGTTAGGGATGCATAATGGCAGGACTATCCATGTAGAAAGCACACCTGCCTTGCTAATTACTTGGAAGCTGGGAAACTGGAGGAAAGGCACCAGATAAGCTTGCTCTAATCACGTTCCTCTCTTGGCTCCTTTAGGCACAGATAGAGACAGGATATTGCACTTGATAGACCTATTTCCTCCCTTCATGTGACATTTTACCCAGCAGCCAAAGAAATCCCTTCCTCTCTTCTCCAAGGACTTGAGACATGCTCCAGAAACTGGGCTGGTTCACTGGCTCCAGCTGTGAAGTCTCATAATACCTGCATGTGTATGGCAGCTCCATCTGTCCTTCACTCAAAACAGCTAGCAGCCACCTTCCCTCCCCAGTGCCTTGAAGCTGTCAGGAAGGGTTAGGCATGGGGAAAGAAGAGCACCCCAATGCAGCTTTTCCAATGCTGCTGGCTAGACTAGAGCATGGGCACTGTTGTTTAGCAAGAATGAATCCATGGTGTCAGAACAAATAAGTTATTTTTGCACTGCTTTTTGTAGAATAGGGTGGATATGATGACTCACCTGGTTTTCTGGTGCTGAGACAGATCTTCATCTTCTCTAGTAGAGAAGGAGCTTTTTTGTCACTGTGGGATGATACAAGCACTACCAAGGACCACTGGGCACTTGGTGCTTCACTGCCCTGAGGGACCTCAGCTTACAAACCAAGTGCTCTTTTCAAGTGAGAGAGAAGACAAAGAGCATTTTTTTCATACAGCATCCATAGACTCTACAGCACCAGATGAATCAAACTATGGCAAAGAACAAACCTGAAGACCAAGGAACAGTGGAATCCCAAGACCTAAAGCATGTTCATGTCTGGCATGTTGGGATGTCAGAGGTTGAATGGGCTGTGATTGTTGTCTGCTGCAACACCCGCATCTTGCTGTATGGAAGGCTTCCATTAATAATGCCTGGTTACATCCATAATGTCTGCAGTACAATATAGAGATTTCATTTCAAGAAAATTTAAATACTCTCTGGAAGGAGCATCTACCACAGCCCCAGTCATTTAATCCAGTGGTTAATTAGCTAATGACAAATGTCAATATCTCGATGCTCTTTAAGCCTCCTGTATTCAGTCTTTGCACCTGTCTGTCAGGTAGTTATGGACAGCTCTTCTCGTCTTTGTCCTGAAAGACTGAATGGCTCTTACCTAGCTACTTTAGACACAAATTTCCCTTTACTTCTTCCTGCTTGTTTCCATTCTACCTTTTGCTGACGGGAGCTGTTTGTGCCATCTTGCTCCAGTTTATCAATACCTCCTTCCTGTGTAATTAATGCTGAGCAGCACTCAGCACTCCAGTACTGTCAGTGTCAGTGCTGCATACAGAAACTGGCTCTACAGCTTCCTGCTGTTAATGCCTATGTGTAGGCTTCCCTGGGCTTTTGTGACAGATATGAACCTTGCACCCAGCATCCTGCTGAAATTACTATGACTCAGCTGTCATAATGATTAATGACTCAGCTCTTGAATGTTTTTTCTATCCATCACTTGTAGAGACTTACTCAGAGAGAAGCAGTGCAGGGCCAAGAACTCATCCCCTGTGAGGATCACAAGAAATTCTCCTGTGCCAAAAGTAGAAAGAGTTGTCTGAGTCCACTGAAGTGACCTCTGCTTCATCCATAGGAGTCTTCATTTACTGAGGTCTGTTGCTATGTCATTTTCTGCACCCTGGAGAGTTTCAGTGCATCAGCATCACTGACCACAAAACACACAGCCCCACTGCAGACTACTGCAGGCTCATCCACCAGGACCTCTGGATTTTAATGTATAGTCGATGAGCTCAGTGACATCCTTTCTATTCATAATCTAGGCCATGGAATAGCTCTTCCCAGGAAAAGAAGGCAACTGAAACCATGTAATTACTCAGGTGGTCTCAGTCCTTTCAAATTTAGCCCAATGCTCACCTGTACCTTTCCAACTCTCAGCTACACTTTCTGGAACTGCATGTTGATAGTTCATGGAAACAGCTAACTAGTTTACAGACAGTCCCCTACGATGCCCAGCTGCATTTTGCCACAACAGAGAAGATGTAATCTGTCTCCTTGGAAACTGCTGTTTAATTGTTTCCGTGTACTTAGAAAATGGTAAAATTTCACCAGCATCATAAGCTACTCCTTTCCCAAGCTACAGTTGTGTGCTGTAGGATTATTAATGATGCCTCAGCATTGTTATAGAATAGACAGGAGTGGAAGGCATCTCTTGGGATCATCTTATCCTACCCGCTGCTCAATCAGGGTTGTCTAGACCAGGTTTCCCAGGTTTGTGTTGAGTCGGGTTTTAATTATCTCCATGCATGGAGGTGTAGCAGCTTATCTAAGCATCTTGTTTCAGTGCTGAACAGCTATCACAGTAACTCTACCTGAAAATTCAGGTAGAGTTTCCTTTGTTATGCTTTGTACACCACTGGGAAAAGTCTGGTTCCATTTTTATAACTGCTGATCAATGTTCTTTTCTCCAGGCTAACCAATCCCAGCTGTCCAGCCTCCTTAGGTGTGAGAGATGTTCCAGATAGTTAATCGTGTCTCTGGCCCTAGACTGAACTTGCTCCACTAACTTGGTATTTTGTATCAAGAAGCCCAGCACTGTACTTGGCACTGTGAATGTCTCTTACCAGGGCTTAGCCGAGGAGGAGGATCATGATCGGAATTCCACCTGCTCCTCCTGATGCAGCCCAGCGTGCTGTTGGACGTCTTTCTGCAAGGATGAATTCCTGGCTTATGGTCCACTTGCCATCCACCAGGACCACACGTCCTTCTGCAAAACTGCTTTCCAGCAGCTTCTCCATGCTGATCAGTCCCAGCTCTCCTAGTATCTCCTCACATGACAGAAGCTCCAGTCCTCTAATCATCTTTTCTCTTTTCTGGACCAGTAAATTCATGTCTCGCTCACACTGGGAACCTGAGAACTGCTCACAGTTCTCCAGGTGTGGACTTGCTAGTGCTGAGTAGAGGGTAAAGACGAGCTCCCACTGGCAACACTGCCTAATGCTGAGCCCAGGATTGTGGTGGCTTTCTGTATCAGAAGGCCATGTTGCTGGCTCATGGACAAGTTGGTGTCCACCAGGACCCCCTACCCACTCCTCCTCTTGTCCTTCTCTGCAGAGCTGCTTTCCAGTTGGTGAGTCTCAAGGGGTACTGTTGGATTAGTTATTATTCTTCCCCAGGTGCAGCATATTATATTTCCTTTAGTCAAATTTCACAAGGTTCCCCTTTGCCTATTTCTTCAGTCTGTTGCAATGCCTCTGACTGGCAGCATGGCCATCTCTTCTGCGAGTCACTCCTCCCAGTATCACATCACCTGCAAACTAGCACTCTGTCCTATCATCCAGGTAAACTGTATGGCCCCAGTATGACCCCTGGGGTGCACCACTGATGATGGGCCTCCAGCTGGTCTTCATGTCAGTGATGACAATCCTCTGGGCCCAGCTATTCAGGTGGATCTCAGTCCATCTTACTGTTCACTTGACTAGACAGTGCTTCATCACTTTGTCTGCAAGGTTGTTATGGAGACCCTGTCAGTTGCTCTTTCCTCATCCGTCCAGCAGTCATTTCACTGTATAAAAGCTACCAGGTTAGTTAAGCATTTTTCCTTTTCACCTTGTAATCCTTCATGTGCTTGGAAATGGTGGCAAGGATTAATCATTCCATGACCTTCCCAAGGAGCAAAGTTAGACTGAAAGGCCTGAAGTTCCCTGGATTCTTCTTATTCTTCTTGAAGATGGGAGTGACATTTGCTCTCTTCCAGTCCTCAGGAGCCTCTTGGAATTGCTGTGGCCCTTTAAAGGTAACAAGAAATGGCCTTGCGATGGAAACAATCTGTTCCTTTAGTGCTGATGCCTCCTATCAGTCCCATGGATTTGTGTGTGTCTGGCTTATTTAATGTTCTCCAATCTAGTCTTTCTCTACTGAGGGTAAATCTTCATTGCTTCAAACTTTACCTCTGGCCTCAGAGCTAAAAGTCAGTCTTACCAATCACAGAAGAGGTGAAGAAGACATTGAATACTGTGATATTTTCTGTGTCCTTTATCACCGAGTATCCTGCCCCATCCAGCAACAGGCCCACGTTTCCCTAACTTTCCTTTTGCTGCTAAAGTTCTTAAGGGTGCCTTTCACATTGCCCTTCACCAGACTCACCAGGCTGGCTTTGGCTTTCTTAGCCCCATCCCTGCACACTAGTTGAAAAGCAGCTTTACTTCTTTGACTATTTGCAGAATGTTGCCTTAACATCAAAAAATTGTCACCTGCCAACATCAAATTTTGGATGTTTCCAACATTAGCCCCAGGAGTGCTGCTTCACTCACTGCTCAGCTCCATAATAATGCAAATGCCTCCTCTCATACAAAATCTGCAAGATGCTCTGCTGCCATGTAATTTTTGCAGCTGGCAGCAGAGACCAAGTTGTATTCCTGCCTGGCCCTTGCAAAGCAAGGCTTGAAAGGTCTCAGGAACGACCTAGTGTCACTTTAGAGTGCTGTTCATGGCCTTTTGACAAAGAAAAGTAATGGCATCCTGGTGACCCTCACAAAGAGCATTAAAGCCAGCAGCTTGAGGGAGGTTGCCTGTCCACATCTGAAGAGCTGTGTCTGGTTGTAGATTCCTATGTATAAGAAGGACATGGACATATTTGTGTAAGCACAGTTAAGTAGCCACTAAGACAATTAAGGGAAAGGAGCATCTGTCATGGCAGCAGAGGCTAAGAGAGCTGTGGCTGTTCATGCCTGAGCAGGGGAATCCTCTACACAATGTATACATGGCTAATAGCATAGGGGAATACAGAAGGAAAAAGCCTCTGTAACACCAGGACAGATGACATGGATTCACCTGTTTTAATTTTGTCCCTTCAGCTTGACATTTACTGACGCAGCCTTGTGAGGGTGAGGACATCATAGCCCATAGTTGAAAAACAGTTTACAGGAGTTAGGAGTTGAAGGGAGATGGTTTTATAGAGTGGATTTTGTGGGGGTGAGGCAACACATATGGCAACAGTAAGACTACACAGTCTATTTCTCCAAATGTTCCCCTCCCCTCCTGGTTCTCCGTATATATGGCTTGTTTTCTCCTTGTTCATTACAGTGCTGCACATTGTAGCTATGGCGCAATAAGGGTGGATACACGATTCTGACTGCTTGCATGAAAAAATGTTTCTCTTCTATTTCCTTCCAGCCAATCCCTTGGGCATTCTTATAGCAAACTTGTTGTCACCTGCACTAGTTCCTGAAGGAAAGCACATTCCATTGATGGTAAATGAAAACTGCTTTAATCAGTCAGCTAGGATGATTTGGGTCCAGCTGATTTATTTGTTTGGAGGTAGTGGAGCTGGAAAGACTGGTAACTTGTCTTGTTCTTCTGTTGTGTAGCTGGGTATTTATGCTGCCCCAGCAGTAACAGCCTGTGCTCTAGCAACTCTGGGGATTCGTGAGAAGGTGCCGCCAACGCCTCCATCAGCCAGTGCCACTAACTCCAACTCACAGCCATTCTTCACAGGGCTCAAAATGGTAAGTGTGACAGCATAGGGACTGCCATGCTGGAGTGGGGGATGCAGCCCTGCAAGGTGGGATATGCTGAACGATCTGCCTACAAAGCAGACTCTGAATGCTGTTGCCCCAAAACTGCCATGGAAAGGCCCTTGAAGGAGATCAAGATCCCTTCCTTCATTCCTTCCTTCCTTTGGGAGTGGAAGCTGCTTACAGCAATGCTTCAAGAGATGCCTTCTAACTATTCAGCTGTGGATGGGTGGCCATTCAGATAGCTCAAACAGGCAGAGTTGATCTTATATCCAAGAGGAGCACACAACCTGAGTCTTCTGAGCTGAAGTGGTAACAGGTATGATAGCACATGGCAAAGCAGAGGAAGGACCTGAGCATTGAAGAGTACATAGTCCCCACTGTAACTTGTCCTCTGGCTGAACTGACAGGACAAAGCCATACTTTTGTCAATCATCAGGGGGTAAAATGTCAGCATTTTCAATTGAGGAATCAGCTGCTACTGCTGATGCCCAAGTCTGCAGTCACAGCCAGGCCTTTTTCCTCCCCCACTTATTTACATTAACTTCTTTTTTTTAGCTCCTGAAAAACAAGCCATACATCATCCTGGCAGTGTGTTTTGGAGGAGGAATTGGGATGTTCACCTGCTTTTCAGCTCTGCTAGAACAGATCCTTTGTGAAAAGGGGTATTCAAATGTGAGTCTTCTTTCTTTTTGCCCCATTGTCCACATTGTCTATGATAGAATCAAATTGATTTTCCCTCATAAAGGACTCTAAGCCAAATGAAGACAATTGAATATGCTGCAGTCTCATATCTTATTTTCTCATTTTATCTAATACAGATTTAGCAGCAGATTAATCCAGAACACAGTCAAACTCTTAGTATAATAGATGACCTGTATTTTCATTACTACCCATGGCCAGGCTTCCACTTGCAAATGAAAAAATTTTTAGGTAAAAAGAATATTGTGATTTTTTAAGCCACTCCAGAGTGCTGCTGTCTGTGCAGCCTTCTGCCACCTACTCCAGAGTAGAATGGGGCCCAGGCAGGCCCTAGAGTGAAACTGAAGACCACGTGATGGAAGCACCTTTACCTCTTTGCACAGATTTACATGAAGCCAGGGCAGCAGAAGGGCTCAGTGGTACTGTGACAGCTGTTACTTCATTGTTCTTACGACAGCAGCAGCTGTCAACGCCTTCTGCAGTTCAGGACAGTATGTTCACAGTTGGTTCCTGCTGCTTTCTCCCTCCTACTTATTAAGAGGCTCCCCAATTCAGGTGTTTCCTCTCAGGAGGCTGCACTTGAGTCCTAGTGCTTATATTGTCATGGGGGTCCTCTTACAACACCTCTCCAGCTGTCATGTATGCACATTTACATGTCTGGTCTCTGTCCATCCCCTCTTCAGCTCCCAGATCTGATATCTGGCTCAGGGCTCCATAGCCGGGTCACATTTTGCACACTCCATTGGCTTTTAACTGGAAACCTCTTAAACTTTGCAGCTTTGCTTTCTGTGCATCATGATTTTGTCTCTGTGTGACCAGCTTGTCTTGGCCCTTTAGCCCAGAGAAGCAATTCCACGTACCCTTTCCTTCCAATACCCCTGAGGGTCCCAAAAATTCTTTTCCAAATTTGTTAAAAGCTTCCCAGCTTACAGGATTGCTGTTTGTATTTGGATTCTTATGGAGCTCAAGAAGTGCTACAAGCAAAGCATGATCGCTGCAGGCAACAGAACACATACCCTATACTAGCCACTGCTCACTGCCTAAGTCTAATTAGACTTTGTCACAGCCAGTGTCTCCTCTAACATGCTTTAGGTGTGCCAGTGCAGGTCTCTGGTAGGAAAAGGGCCAGGAGTGTAATTACAATCATCAGCAGGTCCCAGGGCAGTTGGGCCTGTTGCCACCACTGTGGACAAAGCACCTGACTGCCCCTGGAAGAGCCCAGTGGCTCCAGGCTGGAATATTTAATGCCAGGGAACTGCTATGGCTCTGCCTTGACAGATGTACAGAAACTTGTCATCCTTTGGAAGTGTTGTCACCCTGCTGTTCCCACACGCTTGTAGAAGCACCTGGGCTCTGTAATTTTCTACTCAGAGCCCTGTGAAGGCTGCAATGGGCAAGGAAGCTTTTCCTGCCTCAGTAAGTGAACCACAGGTAGCTGGCAGATGGGTCAGTGACATTAAAACCTCTTTCTTAATTGCTCTAGTTTTTCATTACTTATTTTTCTTCCCTCCAGGGTTTTGCTGGCCTGAATGGTGCACTGTTCACAGTCTGTGGTTTGTTGGGTGCTTTCCTGCTAGGCATGTATGTCGACCGGACAAGGAAGTTCATAGAGTCCACCAAGATTAGTTTCTGTCTGAGTGCACTTGCCAGCATCATGTTTGCAGTGGTGAGTTCTCCCTTACATTGTGCCATTCCCATAGGCTTATTTCTGTTGCCATCTGATAAATCATCAACTTAAACCAAGGTTGTTCAATGTCATAGTGTTTATCAAGCCCTGTGTTATGCGTTGGGGGTCACCTCTTTGGGCTAGGAATGTTTTAAAGAAAAACCCTTTACAGAGGATTTGACAGTAATTGTGGAGCCCGAGACAGACAGATTTGTGATATAGATAAATAGTCATAATTTTACTTTCCTATACTATGTTTGCTTACTGACTCCTGAGACTATTCTTTCAAAAAAACCCAAAGAGAATTGCTAAGTATTTATATTACAAAAATGCACAAGCATATCATGTTTTCCCAACACCTGCCTTTAACAGTGGCGGGTGTCAGGGTTGTAACATTAGTGGAAAGGACCTATTTATGTTCTAGTTGTGAAATATTTCCTTGAGGGGGACAAGAGAGGCAGAAGAGGAGAACACTTGAATTCAGCCAGGAGAGGAATGCACAACCTGGAGACTTTACACCCATGAGGGCAGGGTACAAGTACTGCACTCAAGCACAGCTATTGCCAATGGGAGCCATCACACAGCAGGAATCTGATCACAATACACAGCACATCAGAGGACCCAGAATGATGCAGGTTTCTGCTTTCCCAGCAGTCTTGTGCTGTGCATTTCTCTTGTGTGATGAAAAATCCAGACTTTAACTAGAGGGTGATCACACTTTCCCTGGGGCCAACACCCCAGAGATGGTAGCTCCATTTGGAAGAGACAGGCAAATGCAATGCTTTTGTCAATGTAGGACAAGGTACCTAAAGCACACCTTGCAATCCTCTTTTCATACTCTGGCATTTGTTTTGAGGATGATCTGAATACAAATCAGCCTGCCTGGACTCAGGTAAAGGACTGAGAGGTTGTATTAGGAGCAACAAGCAAACCTGTTCCTCCTGCCCTTCCCTCCTTACCTTCATCACATATAGATGAACTGCTGGTTCAAAGTAGTAGAACACAAATTACCCGTTCAAATCTGTTTGATCCCTTTGTACTTTGAACTCAGATTCCAGACACGCAGAGTTTTTTTTGACTGAACCAGTTTAGCTGGGCCAGGTTAGCTGCCATACCAGGACAGGCACCTTATGTTCCTCTGTGGGAATTCATTACATAGTCAAGGAAGGAGGTACCAGCAGCATGGCTGCAAAGTACTTCACCTTTAGTAGCATTGGCTGGACAAGGTCATGCTCTTTCCTCCAGAGTTAAGGACAAGGCTGTTCTAGCCACTAAACTAATCTCCAGGTTTTGTAAATATTTCAGGTAGTTTTTTGTTTGCTTTTTTTGTTTGGGTCTTTTGATGTTAAAATTCCAGTGTTACAAACACATGTCTGACTGATTTTCTTTATCATTGAGGTGCAGCAACCCAGAATTCTCACAAGTAGCCTAATGCAAACATTTCCAAAATGTTACTTTGCTTTGGAACAGAGGTGTGTGTTTAACTTGGCCCCAGAGAGATGTTGAACATACTCCTGGTAAGTTACTGACCAGTCAGGTTACTGTAGTACAACCACACCAGTGCTTTTCAGATAATTCTGCTGATCCTCTCCTTACTTCAATTCAACAGATAGCTCTCCATTTTGTAGCCTTTTGTTGACTCTAGAGGGTTGAAAATAAAAAAAATATTTCAGGACAAGGTAGGGAATATGCTGGTGAGTCACCCCCTGAGACTTCCTTCAGGTTAAAGGTTCAGAGGCTTTCTGCACAGCAGTGGAGACATTGAGACTTTGGTATTGTTTTTTGTGCCTGCAGGCCTCTCGGTTCAGACATCAAGCTATCACATTGGCCATCACCAGTTCACTTTTTGGTTTCTTTGGTTTTGCCATCTACCCCATTGCCATGGAGCTGGCTGTGGAGTGCTCCTACCCCGTAGGAGAGGGCACATCTACAGGCCTGATTTTTGTTGCAAGGTAAGAAGACAGATTAAAACAATTGACAGATGAGCTTGAGTTCCAACACTCACACAGAACTGTGGGGGTGCAGATAGAGAAGAGCATGGACATCAGTGCTTGTCGTCCTGCTGAATGTGTTTCTGGTCTCTGTGCACATGCCTCTGGCAAGGGGAGCTGGCTGGCTGAGCCATAGCTAAATGTTTTAAAACAGGGAGGACTGTATCTAAGAGGTGAAAGGAAAGAAGAAGGAAGATAGAGGTCTCCCTTGGTTGGCAAGAAACATGATTTAACTATGCCCAGCACCACCTGCCTTGGAAGCAGATGGGGGCTGCATGCCTGAGAGAGGCACCCATTCCCACAACAGTACAGGGATGAGTCAGTTCCCATGGCTGTGCTGAGGGAGATGGGACTCTGCAGTCAGTGAGGGACAGCAACTGTCCTTCCAATTTCCCTGCCTAGGGCTGGCCCTGGATTTCGGCAGGAATGACTTGGGGGATCTCTAAGCAGTGACACCAGTGATCTGATACCATGTGTTTGTGTCAGATGGAGGTGCAGCAGCAAGAAACCTCAGTGAGGATGTCTTGGGTTATCAAGACAGGGGCATTAGACTCTGCCTTTGAAGGCTGTTGTCTCTCACTAGTTGTAGATTTAGTGACTGCTGCCAGCCAGCTGTGAATGAGGAGGAAGCTTATGGCCACAGTCTTCTTTGCCTCCTCAGTCCTACAGTGTTTCCAAGTTTCTGGCCAGTGAATACGCCTCAGCTTTTTGACAGGTGTAGTTCAACAGATAACCAAACACCTGGGCCACAGGAATCCAGCAGTAGCTTTCTCTTCTAGAATAACCATGACCCATAAAGAGAAATCATTCTCTTCCAGCTGGGAAAGGTGGTCTTGTCTGCAGCACTGGTACATCAGGCAGGTAACATAACTGCATGTTGGCTTCTCCCCACAGCCAGATTGAGGGTGTGATTTTAATGATTCTTCTACAAGCTCTCACCGTCCGTGTTTCGGAGGATCCATTCTCCACCTGTGCCCTTGACCAGGATGGAGCCCTGGACTGGACAAGTAAGTATGTTTTTGGGAAATGATGCTGGACACTCGGTTGCACCCTATGTACTCCCCACTCTCCTCCAGGTCTTAGTGTGAAGAACTGGGTAAGTCTGATTCCTGTTGTAGCAAATCTTCTAACCCCTTTCTAAAGGTGCACTCCTTGCTGCTCCTGCTAAACTGATCATGCAAGATTGAAATGGAAAGGACTCTAAGGTTCCATGAATGCCACTGCTGGTTCTGCATTAAAATTTCTCTCGCAGTCACCCTGCAGAGACTTGAGTTTCATAAGGCTAGAAAGCAGCTGTGTTCTGACGGAAAGACACTGTCCATGTGGCATAACTAGGGCTGGTTTTCGTATTGGAGGCCAAGGTTACAAATGCTTCAACTGAAAGCTACATCCCTTTCATCTGCACACACAGCTGCCTGTGTTTGTAACATACTCGTACAGCCTTGTTCTGACTTACTCCAGATTTCCCCTCCTTTCCAAGCTGGTCAGGAGTGACAACAATCAAGATAAACAGGAGAGTTTTAGTGCAGGCTAAACCCTAGCCTTGATCTCTCAACTGGTTTGTGTTTATGTAATGACACCTGGGAAGATAGTAAGCAAAGGCTGACCATCACCTATTAAGTATATCCTGCTTGGCTGAGCAGAAACCCCCCTAATGATAATAAGGTCTACTATCTGTAAGGGATCAAGGCTTCATAATAACTGTGCCCAAAAAGCAATTTTACCGCTTCATCTCTGAAAGCCTGCAATTTGCCATTTAATCAGATCAGAGCTGGATCTTGGAATTAGGTACCCATTCCTTTTGTGGTCTGATACATTCAGGAAAATCTATGGAGAAAGGGATGAAGATGTTCATTTGGGACACTGTCAAAATTAGAACTTCTTCCAGGCTTTGTTGCATAGTCTTTCAGATACACTTTCCCTTCAGAAAAGATTCTTTAAACAAAAATTTATTGTTAATAAAAGTTCATATTTAGTGAATTTTTCTACTTTGCTCTTAAATGATGTAACAAGAAGTACTACCTATGAGGACGTGTTCCCTTGTGGAGCTCAAGTGATTTGATTCAATCTTTTTTGCAATGTTTTCCACAACCCCCCAAGACACAAATAGGTACGCTTACAGAGCGACACACACTCCTACAAGTACGATGTGTGCACTGGTTAAGACCTCCAGCCTGGGGGGTCATGCAGGACACAGTGTTCTGGAAGCCTTCCACATTTTACCTAAATACTCTTCCTATGTCAGTCTCAGATAGAGCGAGATTTGTGCGTTACCAAACTGGCAATGTCCCACTGTCCTCACAATGCACCCAGTCCTCGGGGGTATCCCTTGGGAGGGAGTCAGACAGAATGTGCCATTTTGGGGAGTTGACCTGTATATTTCTGCGCCCCTGGGGAGTTATGGATTCACTGCCTAAAAGTGTATCTCTCTCCTACAGCTCCAGTACTGGTGCTGGCTGGCCTCTGCAGTGGTATGGCTTGTTTCTACGTCATTTTCTTCCACACTGACTACAAGCGGCTCCATGCTGAGACAGTCAGTGCTGATTTGGTCAAGGCGGAAGATGCAGTGACAGAACACGTTCCTGAATCCTAAACAGGCCAAAAAGGGGATGCCAAGGGCCAAGAACTCGGACTAGGGGGCATGGACCAATCCTGAGCTGGGATTGGGTACACTGGGATGTCCATGTCATGACATGTTGCACTACAAGCAAGGACTTGAGCAAATAGCACCTTTGCTGTGCATCTCTCAGTCTTGTGTTTACTTGGGGATCTTGGCTGTTAAGAAAGGCTGTCCTGCCAGAAAGGTCAAAGTGGTAGAGGACAGCTATGCATGCAACTAAAGTTTTTAGTTGGGTTGATTCAAGCTAAAGAAATGTCACAGTGGAGGGCAGCATCATATTTCAGCCATTTTTCAGTTTTCATGTACTTGGATCAAGGATGAAGGTTTCAGAAAGATGGAAGCTCTGCCTACAACAAACCCAGAAGAAGACTTCTATTTAAGGACTGCGGTACACCATAACAACTCTTCCACTCACGTTGGTGCTAATTGTGCCTTTTAATGAAAGGGCAGTAGAAGCTATAGCATCCTTCTGATCCAGCGGGGATATTAAGTATGTGATCTGTAATACAAGTCTGTTACAATGAATCACTTTGTCTTCTAGGAGAAAAGAAAAGCCTTGCCCATAGTGGTGCCTGTAAAAGAAAATATTAGTAAGCAGCAGAAGTTAAATGCAGCAGCATTTCTCATTCTTCTGGTTCCCTGTTAAATGCTGAGACATTCAGGATTAGCTTGTTTTACTCGAGATTCTGTTTCTTCACCTCTCTTGCATTTCAGTGGTTTAAGTTTTCCACAACAAGAAGTCTTCCACTGCTGGTTTAGTATTAGACTAATGTGATGCTCTCCTATAGGGCATCATACTTTGGGCAATGACACCATAGTGCCTGGTGTGGTGGAAACTGGCAGAAGAACTGGCAAAGGTGACACTTCTGTGCAGGGACTTGCCATAAGTTTCTGCGGGTAGTGGGGGCTTTGGGGAGGAGACCAAGAAACAACATCAACAAGCACCTTGCAGTTCTCTCTGCAACTGACATCTGTTTTTCGGTGTTAGGTGAGATAGGAAGTGACACAAAAGATCCCATTTGCAGTTTAGTTACACTGACAATTACAATGGGTATGACTGGAATTTTCATTTTACATTACTTCCACAGCAGTGTAATGTCCTGCTTTGGAGTTCAGGTCTAGGTGTACAACCTGAGAAATTCTTACTATATAACATGTGGTAAAAAAACAAAATTAGATAGCTGGGATTTTGTGATGCTTCATATTATAGGTATTTCAAGGGAATCTGATTAAGGGACCTTGATGCAAAATGAACCTGTGACTAGCTTTATCCAGTCCAGCTAGGAGATGATCCCAATGTCAAGAACACACTGACCCCGAGGAACACTGTACAAAGGAGCTCTCTCTCTCGGTGCTTGAATTCTCTTCCCCATTAGCAACTGGAAGGGTCTCCCTTTTAAAACACCTCTTTGTATCCTTCTAAGGAGCCTGCTCGTTCCTACAGCTCCAGCCTTGCTCTAACTAGTAAGCACTGATGTTTGTCAAAAGGAGCAGGAAAGAAATCTGAAGCCAAAGTGAAACAAGATTGTTTAAACCTGTCAGAGGAATGAGATTAGCTGTCTTTTGCAAAACTAGCTGGTCAGTTCTGCAGACCTGGAACTAACACATCAAACAGATTAACACCAAATTTACCTAGTACTTCTGAATTCCACTGTACTGGGAAGCAAGAAGCACTTGATACTTTATAATTTTATATATTAACAAATGTTTATGTTTTTTAATAAAGGGTGGTTTAAGAAAAGATTAGCCACTTCTCTTTGTACCAGTCTTTTAAAAAGCATTTTATAGATGCAAGAGTGTGTCAGATCTGCTCTGCAGCACAAAGGAAAGCCCCTGTATCTGCCAGATGTTATTAACTTGTGTTTACACTGACAGTGTGTGAAGTATAATCTCAGACTCTTAAAATGACCATCTGAAATTAGCTGTAGGTTAAACTATGGCTAGCTCTTTTGAAGGATAGATAAAAGAGTAAGGAAATACTGCTAGCAACTGTCTCCAAAACCTGCTGTTGCCCTGGTCAGAGAGTCTGTTTTGGACCAGCTGGGGCACTATTATCTTTATGCAAGCACATAAAAGAGATTCTAAAAAGGGGAGACTTTTCTCTCTACTAATGCATGAGACATAGAGGTGTGTGAGGCTCTTTCTTGATTCTTCATGAGTAGTTGCTCCCTCACTGTATGATTTGTCTTACCCTGACAGCGTGCCATAAAGGCATGATGGCACTGCCAGCAGTGCAGCCAGGCAGCTCACGCAGGTACCTACTTTGCACCATCAGCTGTTTCTGCTCAGCTAACTGCACATTCTGTGTTTGGAACAAAAGAGGCTCCAGTGTCAATGCTGGTCTGTAATTACCGCCACAGCTGAAGTGGACATTATGCTGTGTATTCTACTCTTCAAGACTGTATAACTTATCTATCTCACAGCTCACTTACAGATGTGCCCTTCCCAGGAAAACCTATGGAAAATGTGAAGCTGAAATCTTAGCAGAACAGAGGGATTTTGATGTTGAGGCATAGGTTGGGTATGCTGGGGACCCATGTCCCATCCCTGCCAAAGGAGTGGCCTTCAATTGACCCCAGCAGAGACCTCTACAATTAGGTCCGTAGGCATCACTGAAAAACTGCAGAAAGCCTCCTGCAAAGGTGAATGGTCCTGGCTGTGGTTGGGTCTCACTAGAGCCCTTCTGTTTTTGTGAAGGCGAAGTAGAGGAGATGGGGCAGTCATGTCACTGGTCCCATTACAGCAGTGGGTCAGAGAAGCCCTCTGAAACAGGCAGGGATACACAGTCTTGCCGTGGCTGCAATCTGGGGTCTGCAATGCAGCCTCTCCCTACAGCAGTTCTGTCTGATGGGGACAGCAGACATCACCAGGATGGACAGGGCAGATCTCAGACTGCAGGAAGAGACATGTTTTTCCTGGGCCAGGGACAGGCAGCAGACACGCATGCAGAACATGCACACCTTCTGCAGCAGGTGGCTGAGCTGCAGAACGTAGTGAGAAGGCTGCATAACATCAGGGGGACTGAGAAGGTGTTAGATAGCTGGTCCCAAGCTCAGCCTGCAATGGCCCCATAAGCCAACAACCAAACAGCCAACAAACCTCCCTCACCAGCACACACAGAAGTGAGTGGGCTAATGATGCAGAAGAATGGAAGCTTGCAATGGCAAGGACTGCAGGGGGACTTACCAGAAGCCTGAAGTGCCCTTGCATAACTACTTTGTTATTCTGCAGACTGAAGAGGAAAGACCTGTCACATCACGAGAGGCACTGGAGCTGAGTAGGGCAGCCCCATCTGCACCCTATATAAACACCCAGTAAGGCCCATCTGGTCCCACATCACAGCCAGCACAACTAAGAAAAGGCAATGGGTGATAGCAGGAGGTGACTTCTGGGAGGGAAGACACACTCTGCAAGAGACCTGACACACTCTCCAGAGAGGTGCTACTTACTGGGGAGTCATAGCAGGGATGTCACTGATAGGCGACTGAGCCCTGTACAGTGCACTGACTATTAAACACGGCTGTTTCATTAACCCTACCCTCTAAGGGAAAGTGTTTGAAAGTGCCAGTCAGATCTGACAAATCAACAAGTGGTTGCAGGCTGGCACCGCAGTCAGGGTTTTGGCTTTTTGGACCACGTGACTCACCTTGAGAAGCTGGGTGTACTGATGGGGTCTCTCTGTCAAAGAAGGGAAGAGCATCTTTGGCCATAGGCTTGCCAGGCTGGTGAAGAGGACTCCAAATTCAAGGTGTTGGGACATGGGAACCTCAGTTCCCCCAGTCAGCGAGAGATGCCCAGAGCTTGGAGCAGGTCAGGAGGAGAATACATGGAAAGTCACGAAGGAATTCCTGACACTCCAGGCAGTAAGTCGACTTCATCAGGAACTAAACTGAAATGCCTTTGTGCCAACACACACATCACAGGGAATGAACAAGAGGAGTTAGAGATGGCTAAGAGGCACCACAGAGAGATGGTGGGGTGGCTCCTATGACTCGAGTGTTGGAATGAGAAGTTACAGGCTCTTTTGAAAAGAGGCAGAAGAGACGAGGAGTGTTTCTCTCTGTGCCAAGAACATGCTGAAGGGGATGGAGTTCTGCCCTGGGATGGATGGGGAGCCAACTGGGAGCTCATGGATCTGTATTGAAAGCAGGGCAGGGATGACCTCATAGCAGGGGCCTGCTGCAGACTGCCTGAACAGGAACACTGAGCAGATGAGTCCCTCTGTAGACAGATAGGAGCAGCCTCACATTCACAAGCCAGGTCCACAGAGGGGACTTGAACCACCCTGACAGCTCCTTAAGGGAGAATACAGAAGGGCATAAGTAATCCATGAGGTTTCTGGAACACAATGGTAATTTCTTTCTCCAAGTGACAGAGAAGGAGATGTACTCTGCAGGACCTTGTTCTCACCAAGAAGGAGAGGCTGGTGGGTAATGTAAAGCCCAAGGACATTCTTGGCTGTGGTGACCCTGAAACTAGAGTTTTAGATCTTTAGGGCAGTGATGAAGGCAAACAGCAAACTTACTACCCTGGACTTCAGGACAGCAGATCTTGCCTTCTTCAGGGGTGTTTGCGGATAAAGTCCTGGGGGGAAGAGAAGCCCAGGAAAGCTGGTTGGTATTCAAGGATCACCTCCTTCAAGCTCAGTAGCAATGCACCCAGTAAAGACAAAATCAGGCAAAAACTGCCAGGAGGCCTGCATGGATGAAGAAGGAACCCCTGGACAAACCTAAACACAACAAGAAAACACACACAGAGGATGGAAGCAAGCACAGGTAGCCTAGGAGAAATGCAGAGAGATTGTTTGAATTGCCAGGGATCGAGTAGGGAAAGCTGTTTCTTGGCCTGTTTTTTGGTAGCAGGGAGACACCAGTGGTGGGTTCTGTGAGAAGCTGCTGAAAACTTCCACTATGTCCGGCAGAGCCGATCCCTGATGGCTCTGACAATGGACATGGTGCTGGCTAAGGATGGGACAACTGGAAATTATGGTAATGCCTCTGTGAGAACATATTTAAGAAGAAACCAAAACAAAAGTTGGAGTGCGGTTTTAATTCTAGCCAGAGAAGAGGATGAAGTGAGAATATATGAGGGAAAAAACACAGAGACACCAAGGTCAGTGGAGAAGGAGGGGCAGAAGGTGCTCCAGGCACTGGAGCTGAGATTCCCCTGCATCCCATTTTGAGACCATGGTGAAACAGCTGTGCCCCTGCAGCCCATAGGGATCCAGGGGGAAGCAGAGATCCCCCACAGTCCGTGGAATCCACAGGGGATGCAGAGATCTACCCACTGCCCCTGGGGATCCATGGGGGATGCACAGATCCACCCACAGCCTGTGGGGATCCACAGGGCATCCAGAGATCCACCCACAGCCCTTGGAGATCCAGGGGGGATGCAGAGATCCACCAACAGCCCATGGGGGAGAGTAGGTGGATGCCTGGAAGAGGCTGTGATCCAGTTGGAGACCTGATGGAGAGAGGGGGCCCTGCTCCCAGGCTGGAGCAGCCTGTCCTTGGAGGACTGCATCCCATGAAAGACTGACCACACTGCAGCAATTTTGGGAGGACTGTCTGCCCATGGGACGGACTTACACTGCAGCAGTTTTGGGAAGACTGCTACTCCTGAGATTTGGAGCCACACTGGAGAAGTTCAGGAAAACTGTCTCCCATGGGAAGGGACCCTATGGTCTCACAGGCGAGCAGAAGAAAACCTCGGGTGATAAACTGAACAAAAACCCATGCCCTATCTCCCTGCGCTGTCGGTGGTAAGGAGGGAGTGGTTGGGGGAAGAAAAGGTCTGTTTAAGGGCTTATATTATTTCTCATTATCCTCCTCTGATTTTGTTACAAATAAACTCAGTTTGTATGTCTAATTTGAGCCTACTTTGCCCTTGGAGTGTTTTCTACCAGTGACTATCTCAACTCTTGAATCCCTCATTAAATTTTTCTCTCCCCTGCCCAGCTGTGACAGGGGAGGGTGAGTGAGCAGCTTTCGTGGGTGCCTGGCATTCAGCCAGTGTCAAACCACAAAAAGTCTTCATAGCCATAAATCTGGCCAGAGACAGCAACAAGCAACAATTCTATAGGTACTGTAGCTAGGNATTCTTTAGGTCCTGTAGCTGGGCTGTCTCAGTCACTGTCAAGTAACAACTGTTTTGGCATTGGCAAAGACATCCTGACAGACCTATTACTGGGGATGGTCCTGATTGAGAAGAAGACTGGACTGAAAATGTCCTGCCAGCAGCACAGCTGTGGGTCCACATTCAGATGAAGAAAACAAGTGGGTGGTATGTACCTCAAATCCCCTCTAGTAACTCAAGCACCATGGGACCCAGCCTTCCAGGATCACTGTTTACACTTTCCAAGTGATGTCAAGCAGCTCAGACAGATACCATACCACATGTTCCGTAGAGGATATCTGGTTGCGTGTGCCCCTTCATCAGGTACGAAACTTTGCAGAATATCTTTAGGTAGGTCAAGGTTGGGCACTTTTTGATCCAGTTGCATTCTGCGAGGGTCCTCTTGTCTCACACCCCCCATACCATCTTGACTCAAAGATCTGTAACACAGTCAGGGAGTTGTGTAACCAAAGCAAAAGTTTTAGTTACCTATGTATTATAAATACACTGATCAGGACATAACAAATATCATCTTTTCCTAAACACATGTGTAAGTATGCTCAACTACTCTTTGGCAATCAGTGTCCAAGAACTTTGTAACACTGTGATAGCACAGCCAGACACACTTTGTGGTTAAATTTGTAAACTATGTAATCAGCAAATCGGCATAGGATTCAGGTTCAGAGTAAAGGTTTTCAAGTAGCTAAATGTTGCTAGAAAATAATCACAAGGGACTGGAAATAAGAAACTTTCTAAATACACAGCAGCAAAAGTAAACCAATATTAACAGTGTGAGGCACAGGGGATACCTCCACCCCATTTTGGGAAAGAGCATAAAAGATGCACAGTGGAGAAAAATCAGACGATGCAAGAAAAGCTTACTTTAACCTGTTTCCTCAAAATGTGCTTTTGTGCCTTAGCACACATCCACTAGAAGCCACTCAGGACCACAGGCAGCAATGCTGAGGAGGTGGCACGTGCCACGTGGTACTCAGAGCTTACTGAGAGCTGAGCTACACACTCACAAGGTGGGAAATGAAGGTATGAGGAACAGCATGCAAGAATGGATCATTAGCCAGATTTGTGTTGTTACAGAATAGATCTCCAATTCCCCAGCTGATAGATACAAGTATATTCAGATATCAGTCCTGGTTTGGTTTGCTTTGTTGACTCCAAACCTTCCTCCACAAGTGTCCATGCTACTTCCCTTTGGAGGCTCTTGATTCTCAGAAAATTTTTGAGAAAACTGACAGCCTTCATTGAGCCTTGTGTGGCACTGAGGAAACACAGAGGAAAAGAAGCTATGAGAGATGCTGCTGTACCTGTCATGCAACCTCATTTTAAAGCTGCTTTTTCCTTGCCAAACAANCACAGCCCTTGGAGATCCAGGGGGGATGCAGAGATCCACCAACAGCCCATGGGGGAGAGTAGGTGGATGCCTGGAAGAGGCTGTGATCCAGTTGGAGACCTGATGGAGAGAGGGGGCCCTGCTCCCAGGCTGGAGCAGCCTGTCCTTGGAGGACTGCATCCCATGAAAGACTGACCACACTGCAGCAATTTTGGGAGGACTGTCTGCCCATGGGACGGACTTACACTGCAGCAGTTTTGGGAAGACTGCTACTCCTGAGATTTGGAGCCACACTGGAGAAGTTCAGGAAAACTGTCTCCCATGGGAAGGGACCCTATGGTCTCACAGGCGAGCAGAAGAAAACCTCGGGTGATAAACTGACCAAAAACCCATGCCCTATCTCCCTGCGCTGTCGGTGGTAAGGAGGGAGTGGTTGGGGGAAGAAAAGGTCTTTTTAAGGGCTTATATTATTTCTCATTATCCTCCTCTGATTTTGTTACAAATAAACTCAGTTTGTATGTCTAATTTGAGCCTACTTTGCCCTTGGAGTGTTTTCTACCAGTGACTATCTCAACTCTTGAATCCCTCATTAAATTTTTCTCTCCCCTGCCCAGCTGTGACAGGGGAGGGTGAGTGAGCAGCTTTCGTGGGTGCCTGGCATTCAGCCAGTGTCAAACCACAAAAAGTCTTCATAGCCATAAATCTGGCCAGAGACAGCAACAAGCAACAATTCTATAGGTACTGTAGCTAGGCTGTCTCAGTCACTGTCAAGTAACAACTGTTTTGGCATTGGCAAAGACATCCTGACAGACCTATTACTGGGGATGGTCCTGATTGAGAAGAAGACTGGACTGAAAATGTCCTGCCAGCAGCACAGCTGTGGGTCCACATTCAGATGAAGAAAACAAGTGGGTGGTATGTACCTCAAATCCCCTCTAGTAACTCAAGCACCATGGGACCCAGCCTTCCAGGATCACTGTTTACACTTTCCAAGTGATGTCAAGCAGCTCAGACAGATACCATACCACATGTTCCGTAGAGGATATCTGGTTGCGTGTGCCCCTTCATCAGGTACGAAACTTTGCAGAATATCTTTAGGTAGGTCAAGGTTGGGCACTTTTTGATCCAGTTGCATTCTGCGAGGGTCCTCTTGTCTCACACCCCCCATACCATCTTGACTCAAAGATCTGTAACACAGTCAGGGAGTTGTGTAACCAAAGCAAAAGTTTTAGTTACCTATGTATTATAAATACACTGATCAGGACATAACAAATATCATCTTTTCCTAAACACATGTGTAAGTATGCTCAACTACTCTTTGGCAATCAGTGTCCAAGAACTTTGTAACACTGTGATAGCACAGCCAGACACACTTTGTGGTTAAATTTGTAAACTATGTAATCAGCAAATCGGCATAGGATTCAGGTTCAGAGTAAAGGTTTTCAAGTAGCTAAATGTTGCTAGAAAATAATCACAAGGGACTGGAAATAAGAAACTTTCTAAATACACAGCAGCAAAAGTAAACCAATATTAACAGTGTGAGGCACAGGGGATACCTCCACCCCATTTTGGGAAAGAGCATAAAAGATGCACAGTGGAGAAAAATCAGACGATGCAAGAAAAGCTTACTTTAACCTGTTTCCTCAAAATGTGCTTTTGTGCCTTAGCACACATCCACTAGAAGCCACTCAGGACCACAGGCAGCAATGCTGAGGAGGTGGCACGTGCCACGTGGTACTCAGAGCTTACTGAGAGCTGAGCTACACACTCACAAGGTGGGAAATGAAGGTATGAGGAACAGCATGCAAGAATGGATCATTAGCCAGATTTGTGTTGTTACAGAATAGATCTCCAATTCCCCAGCTGATAGATACAAGTATATTCAGATATCAGTCCTGGTTTGGTTTGCTTTGTTGACTCCAAACCTTCCTCCACAAGTGTCCATGCTACTTCCCTTTGGAGGCTCTTGATTCTCAGAAAATTTTTGAGAAAACTGACAGCCTTCATTGAGCCTTGTGTGGCACTGAGGAAACACAGAGGAAAAGAAGCTATGAGAGATGCTGCTGTACCTGTCATGCAACCTCATTTTAAAGCTGCTTTTTCCTTGCCAAACAAGTTGTGAGTGGAATAGGGGAGGTCCAACTCAGGGGCTGCTTCTTCCTGGGAGTGAGCAGTATGCAAAGAGGAGACATGGAGGGGCTGAGGAAGCACTGATGGATGGGCAGCACTAGGTGTCAGCACGGACAAGACAAAAGCACTCAGGCTGGGGCTGCTTAGGTCAGCGGGGGTATTGACAGAGGCAGGCTTCATTCTCCCGGTGTCATGCAGGATGAGTGGGCTGTCCACCCTGTAAAAGGGTAGAGTCTTCACAAAGGCAGATGGGCTCTGCTTCCTAAATACCTCTTCATCCCTAAAGTGGTGACTTCACATGAATTCAGGAGCTTACAAGTGCCTTGAAGGTGTCCTCAGTTTCCCAACTAATCCCACCAGCATGCTTGCAAAGGAGCTGGGGAGTTAACCTGGAGCTCCTCCTCTGCTGACAGTCACCAAGACTTCCTGGGTTCCCCCATCCTGTCAAAATGGCCAAAGTTCCTGTGGCTAAAGCAACAGCCCCTTGTGTGGATGGGTAGTCCTTGTATGCACACTGTTTTGTCTCTTCCCTTCCTTCCCTATCCAGCAGTCTTCACTCCCATGGACCCTTCTTGCCCACAGTGAGGGAAGACAGCACTTCCCATCTGTTCTGACTTGGTGCTTACTGTCTGCACCAGGAACAGAGACTATGCATGCCCAGCACAATCCTGTTGATCCTGCAGATGTGGCATGAATGGAGGATGATAGAGCAGCTCAGGGAGCTCATGGCCTGGCTGCATCCCAAATGAGTGCTCATGCCCTGCTTGGAGGAGAAAGAAAACACAGAACTGAGAAAGTTACACACCCAAAAATCAAACAGTTGAAGCACAAGCATCCCTTATCTAAGTCTATCATTTTGTCACTCCACAATAATTTCAAGATCTTTTGGTAGTTGCCTGTGACTAGAGAGCACTTTCCAAAGGCTTTTATCAAGCCAATGGCACTGCTGCCTCAGCCAGAATCACATACAAAGCTGTTGTTGGTTAGTGGTATTTTTCTCAGGGAGTTATTTGGGGGAGTTCTCAGTGCTTGGCCCAGGGATGTCAGGGGATTTTCCCTGGCTGGGGCACACAGGAGTCATTCTCACAGCAACAGAGGTGATCTGGGAAGGAAAAAATTCACACTGGGAGCTGGGATGGTTTCCTTCATGAGGGACCTTGGCATTTTTTCTATACCTCCTAGGGCTCTTTTCTATCATGACAACCACTGCTACAGCACCACTGATGGAGCAGCTCAACATCCCCAGCTGTCTCCAAACCCCACAGCACATAGCAAGTGCAGCCCTGGAGCTGGACAACTGCTGTCCCATCTGCCTGGATAGCTGGGAGGAGGCCAAGTGTGCACTGCCATGGCTGCTCTGCTAAGTATGCCTTCTGCAGTGGGCTGGGAGCAAGCCTGAGTGCCACTCTGCAAGAGGAGAGTGACCTCCATGCTCTCTTCAGTGTGAGGGGCTGACAGCTTTGAGGAACATGTCATTCCACCCCACAGGGCACCATCAGACATGATCCACCTGAGAGGAGGAGGACCCGGGGACCCAGCTGCCCTCCCATCTGCAACACCCTGGCCATCAGTGGGAGCACAGCCACCTCCAGTGGCTTAAGGGGAGTACAGCGATCAGAACTACAATGTCTGAAGCTGTACCCACTGGTGAATGCCTTCATTTACAGAGAATTTTTTTTTTAAATAAAAACAATTCTAACACAAAAGTAATGGACCCTGCTTCAGGTTTGCATTGTGGCAATTGATCCCAGGGCAGATGTTTCCAGCCAGGAGGACTCCACGGTCAGCCTATGCCCCACTGCTCAACCTCGCAAGCCCTTCTCCTCAGCACACCCTGTGCCCCACATCCCGGGGCTCTGCTCTCCTACCAGCCGGCACTGCCCGCTGCAGCCTCACTATGGCAGCACCCAAATCCCTCCTGCCCAGAGTCCCGACGTGCTGCTGCTTTCTGCATCAGCCCAGGTTTGTACTCTGCCAAGGCAGGACCCCAAAGAAATTCAACAAGGTGAAGTGCAGTTTGCAGTGAAAGAGAAGTGTGTGAGTGTTCAGAACAGGCAAATGAGAAAAGCAAGGCCCAAATGATGAATATAATTCATTCAAGACTTTACCTCACCTTGCCTTTCCTTAGCTGGTGAATAAAACTGTAGTGAGTGGTGGAAGAAAAAATACTCACTCTCAGACATTTTTTAAAGTTTAATAAGGGATAAAAGGGACAATATCCAGCACTGAGATGTGGGAACTGAGCTAGCTGAGATGGATAATTCCTTAGCACAGGAAGCTTATGCAGAAACCATAAACCTGAGACCATGGGAGGTAGAAAATGGAAATTAGGATGCTGATGGAGTCATTCCAAAATAGGTCATGTCTCTGGTTCTGGTTCTCCATTGGTTTGGGACCTTCGACGTATAAAGTCACGTCCCTATCCCGCGTTCAGGATAGGACCTTTGCCCTCAGGTAATCTTATGTATTGTTAAGTTAGTCACGACTCCGGGTCTGTGGATGTTGCTCCTCGGATAGGGTGGGCTCTGCATTTGTTATTTTACTACCATTAAAGTTTTATTTTTCTGACAATTCCATTGTACCCGCCCCTGTATTTTTGCCACTCTCCACCTGGCCGGACCGGACCCGGAATCACAGTGCCGACTGCGCTACTGGGGTGTTTTGCCGATCAGCCCAAACCCACACTGTTACTTAAAACAGTGTTCTCTATATACTGATACATTACAGGGGGTACATGCATATTCAAACATTCCTGTGAGTTTAAGCGTTTCTGGAATTGCTTTGCTTGGTTTTAACCTTTGATGTATCTGCCTGCCGTCCTTCAGATTAAATCAAAATATTTCATTTCTTCTCATGGTTCCATCTTCTTGTTTTTACACTCCCTGATAACGAGGAGTCAGTAAATTGCAGTCTGGTTTTTGTCAATGATATCGTTCACGTAAGATAGTCCACAAATGAGAGGAACCACCTAAGTATCTTACACCATTCTCTGGGTTAGTTACATGGAAAAAAAGGCATTTTAACATCACATAGTATCTAATTTAATATTATGCTATGGCTTAAGATATATCACACCACTATTTATACAAGCTATATAATGCATACATAAACTGACGGATTATATTATATCAAAAAGACAGTTAAAAGGAGTTATAAATTGTACCATATCAAAATCTTTGTAATTAATAAAAATATGCAAAGGCTAACACATAAATGTGAAAGCCAATATTATATCATAATTTATAACTGTGGGGAGGCAAAGGAGCTGTCCTGGGGAAGCCAGATATTGTGCAAAATCCCTTGATGAGAAGCTAGCAGCTTACTGACAGAAAAATTGCCCAGAACCTGCCAGATAGTTGTAAAACTTCATGGCCATTGTGAGACTATTTTGTGGGAAAGCAGCACACCTCAGTGTTGAAAACAATCCATTTAGATAATCCTCCTTTTAGGAAAGAATACAAATTTGGGGTGCCTTGAGTAGAATTGGGCAGGGCATTGAGTCTTGTGGAGCCAGCAAGAGCTATGACACATTTGGGGTTTGGTGAGACAGTGTATGGACCCTTTGGCATGGCTTTGGAGAAGTCTGAGCAAGTCTTGGGAGGGTTTAGGATTTCAGTTGTTTGTGGACATTTTAGATGAGTCTTTGGGAGAAGCTGAGTGTGATTTGTGATGTATTCCTGACACAAGAGAAAGGTTTCAGGGTGTTTAGTGGTTGCAGATCTGAACACAGGGTATGGGAACTTTTGGGGGCCATGGACAAGCTTACAGTTTGTTTGGTGGCTCCTGGAAGGGACTTATGGATGTCTTGTGGATTACAAAAAAAGTTTATGGGTGTTTGTAGGAAATTATAGTTTGTGGGTCTTTGAAGAAGGACTTTCAGGGGTTCAGAAGCAGGGGTTGGGAACTTTGGGGCCTGTGAGGCAGGTTTGTGGGGTTTTGAGAGTGCTTGGGTAGGATTTGCAGGTATTCATGATACCTAAATGACATTCTCCAGGTCCCATTCAGAGGACTATCCAGAAGTATTTGGACACCTTGAAAGCAGTTTTGGAAGAGTACTCTGATTGGATTGGAGAATTCTGGAGACACTCAGGTAGGTTGTGGGGATAAGTGGAGGTACTCTGGAGCAGGACTTAAGAGGGTTTTGAGCTGCTGCCATGGGGATGGAGGTGTTTGGGGACATTTAGGTAGGGTGGGAGGAAGCTGCAGAGCAAGGTTCAGAGGGAGGAAACTAGAGCAGGATTGGGGATGTTTTGGGGTCCTGGAATAACTCAGGTCTCCTTGGGTTTAGTCAGTCAGGCATTTGGGGTCCTGAAGCTCTTGCATCCAAAGGAAGGCTAGGAAGATGGTTGAAGAGCCTTGAGGAGTGGCCATACAAAGAGTGGCTGAGGTCATTTGATCTGTTCAGCCTGGAGGAGACTGAGACAAAACCTCATCCCATTGTTCAACTTCCTTGTGAGAGAAGATAGAGGGGCAGGCACTGATCTCGCTGGTGACCAGTGACATGACCTGAGGGAATGGGGTGAACTTGTGTCAGGGGAGGGTTAGGATGGGTATTAGGAAACGGTTCTTGACTCAGAGGGCACTGGAATAGGCTCTGCAGGGAAGTAGCTACAGCACCAAGTCTCACAGAGTTCAAGAAGCATTTGGACAACGCTCTCAAGGCACACAGTGTGATTCTCTGGGACTGTGCTGTGCAGGGCCAGGAGTTCGTGAGGCCGAATCCGTGGGGCCTCATGCTGAGCTCCGGATGTTCGAGGCAGTGGGGATGGTTCGGGCTTTTCGGGGGGTACCAGAACCGGTTTGTTCGTGCCCAGCAATAACCAAGAACTCCCCAGTTCGTGTGGGGAAGCCCTTTTAAACGGAGTACACCTGCGGCGATGTCAACGCTGCAGGGATATGCTCCGGGAACGCCTCTGCCGCTGCCCCGGCTCCCGCCAGCAGAGGACATCCCGCCGCCGTCCCTCGGCGCCGCAGCGTCGGCTCCCCACGGCCCCGCCTCAG
>VXBR01004723.1:38823-130212 GCA_013400215.1 Cisticola juncidis
CACGGTGGAGGGACGCTGTCCCGGGACGAGAGGGAGAAGGCACGGAGCGAGGAGTGGGACTGTGTCCGAGAATGGGACTGCGAGAGGAAAAGGGATGGTGAAACAAGAAGCGGGGATAGAGAGAATGAAATAGGGACAAGGACGGGAGGAGGAGGAGAAGAAGATGGAGACAGCAGAAGGGAGACAGGGATAAAGGAAGACGTGTGGAGACGGAAGTGAAGGGCTAAGAAAATACACAAAAAGGATACAGAAACAAGCTGGAGGGCCTGGCAATAGGAGGAAGATAAATTGGGAAACAGGGGCAGAGTGGAAAAACCAGGAAGCGGGGCAGAAACAGAGAAGAAGAGGGATGGAGAGCAGGAAGGAAGTGCAACGGGAAAGAGGGAGGTGGGCACTGATTTGGAGAAAGAAATGTGGAGATAGGAAATAGGACAGATAAGAAGATCCGCAGGCCTCAAGGATGTGGGCTGACTCCAGGAGCACTGCACAAGAGCTCAGACTCCATCTTGGCCAAGTCCCTTTTAGCAGGGCCACGGGCTGGCTTTGCTCCCTCTCCAGCTGAGCATCCATCATGCCCAGTGGTGCAGGTTACAGCATCCGAGGAGGGGAAATCACCCTCTCAGCTGAACTCTGGTACAGTGCCCCACACCTTTGTGCCCCACATCTCTATGCTTCTCTTCCCCTTGTGTGGGAAAAGGACAGAGCCGGTGCTGAAGGATCTTCAGAACCCGAGCCCTTGGGGATGAGGGGCTACTGCACGCCTGCCTGACAGGGCTGGAGCTCCTTGAACCTTGCTTTTGTTGTGCAGCTCTGTTCCATGTGCCACTGGAGCATGCAGAGCTCAGGTGGCAGCTCTGTTGTCACCTCAACATGGCCACCCAAAGGCATCTGCTGCCTGCAGGATTGGGAAGCCATGAGATCCCTAGTTCATGCAGACCCGCCTGCCACTATCTGCCTCCCTTTGCACCAGCAATGGACCCCCCCATAGCTCACTTCCTTGACTTCCTTATCGCAGCACCCAGTAGAACTGGGATCACCCCCGCCCAGCTCTCTGCTTAACCAGCCAAGTATTCACATCCTGCAGTACTTTCCTATTGTGCAGCATCCCCAGCTTCACCAGCAAGGTCACTTGGCCTGTGCATGTGTGGCTAGTGCCATACACCTTCCTTGGAGAGGAGCTGAACCCAGTGAGTGGTCCCTGCAGCTTGACATGAAGTGAAACTCTGGTGACATAACTCCTGAACAATGCACTGTATCCACTCCAGCACTTGACACCTTTGCCAGACTTCCCCAAATCACTCATAACTCACCCAAAACCACTCCTGAGATAAAGCACTTTACAGCACTTCCTGCTTTATAAAGGCTTTCTTCTTGCACAGCTGTTAAAGCCTGTGACTGTGACTGTGGCCAATTGTCCTTTATCTCTGTTGGCTCACAGCATGAGGTGCTGAGGTTTGGCTTGGAAGTCAAGTAAGTGCTAGAAGGGCTGACTGGGCAAACTCAGCAGCAAGCGTGGTGAAAGGTGATGAAAGAAGAACTGTCTCACCTGCGGACAAACCCATACACAGAGGAAAGATGCCCGGCTCCACACTTACTGAGTTGTACCAATGTGACCCAGAGGAAACACAACCTCAAGAAGAAGAGTAACAAGCCACAAAACTTCACAAGGTCACATAACTTCACTGTCTGAACCACTAGGTAGAGCTTTGACATGGACCTTGTCTATAAGCTCCAGTCTGCAGCAGTCCCTCCCAGGTTTCACAGGGAAATGGCAGTGAGAGAAAGTGTCTGCCTCCCAGCTCTTTGGTGAAATGTTCTGGTTTCTGTATTCATGTCATCTGCTTCTGTAGGGGATGGGGACTGAACAATGAAAACATCCAGAGCTAAGAGGCAAATGTGCATCCTTATTGTAGGATCTCAGCTAGAAGGGCCTGGTTTTATCTTCTCTGGGAAAGCTTTTTGGAGTGGCAGCACAGTTCAGGATGTGGAAGAGGAGGACAACAGACTTGCACAATAATCTTGTTCTTGCTGTATCCTTCCTTAACAACAGCCTGTGAGAGAAACATACCTTCAGGCCCCTGCACTGATGATGAAGCCATGTGAGCAGCAGTTCCAACAAAAAACGTGGTTACAGCTCAATAGTGCAGTAAGTTATGTTTTCTAGATTCCACTGTGTATATTTGGTTGTCAGACATTCTTATTTTTGCCAGATGACATGGTTAAATGGCTGTCTGTGGAACAAAACAATCCAGGCATTTCAAAGAGTTCACTTGTAGCCTTATTTTAAAATGTGATTAAGGGCTGAGGAGTGCAGAAAAGGAGCTGGACTGCAAAGCCCCTGGATTCTGCCTGTCTGCATTTGCAGGGATATTGATGGGATATTGCAGCACCAATGTAGGGAGCTGTAATATAGGTGGATTTGCCATCCTTATGAGATCACCTGACCTTCAGCCTGTGCCCCTGTGAGTCAGTTGCAAAATAGAGCTTTGTTGAGGCAGCTGGGGAACTCAGGAGTCACTCTTGGAGAAATGATCTGTGAGGGGAAAACTGCATCTAGGGAGCAGGGAAGGTTTCCATCCTGAGGGACATTACTTCAGAGTATTACTTCCATCCATTCTAGCGCCAGATAACAACTGTGGCTTCATGTTTCTAGTGCAACATTCACTGCTGCAGTGTCACTGAGAGGCAGTGAAGTGGTTTGTCACCCTCAGCTGTCTTCAGATGCCACAGCACATGGCAAGCATTGCTAAGGAGCTGGACAACTGCTGTCCCATCTGCCTGGATAGCTGGGAGGAGGCCAAGTGTGCACTGCCATGGCTGCTCTGCTAAGTATGCCTTCTGCAGTGGGTTGGGAGCAAGCCTGAGTGCCGCTCTGCAAGAGGAGAGTGACCTCCATGCTGTCTTCAGTGTGAGGGGCTGACAGCTTTGAGGAACATGTCATTCCACCCCACAGGGCACCATCAAACATGTTCCACCTGAGAGGAGGAGGTCCCAGGTGTCCAACTACTCCCAGTCTGCACACTCTGGCCATCAGTGGGAGCACAGCCACGTTCAGTGGCTGAAGGTGAGTACAGCAACTGGAACTGCAATATGTGTGAAGTTGTACTCACTGATCAAAACTTTACTTTTTAAGGAAATTTAAGGAAAACCTAAATCTAAACAAAAAATTATGGACAAAACTATGTTCCATGTTGTTCTACTGTGGGGATGTGAGGGGAGTAGAGAAGGAGAAAAAGGAGAAGTTTTGGTACAGGTGCTTCCCAGTCAACAGAACTGGCTGCAGGGACAAGCATCCCTGCTGTGGAATCTATTCCAGTGATCTCCCCTGCAGGGAGTTGTGATCATGTATCATACTCACAGAAAGTTTGGTGCCTAATCTCCTGAGCATTTAACTGTCCCCACTCTCCATTGCCCTGCAGCACTATCAGACAGGTTCCACCTGTGATCAGGAGCTCCTGCTGCCCCCCATCCGCACATCCTGCAGTAGTCCTGCCATCAGCCATGTGGCTCTGCCCTGGGGTCAGTGACCGTCTCCCGCATTCTGTCTCAGCATCCCTCCTCTGCCTTGCTGTCCTCCACCACCCATTGCACCAGGAGCTGGGGCAGGTCTTTCAGGATGGTAGGAACAGCAACAGTGCAGTGCCTTGTGCCATCCAGTCTGCACTACTTTGGCCCAAATGAGGCTTTGTTCCAGTTCCTACAAGCCTCTCTGCACAGGCACACAAGCAGCTTTGCCCACCTGCTTATTGACACCACATAGGTTCAGTGGCAAGGCCCAACATCAAATGAGCCTGAAGGTCAGCAGTGCAGTTGGAGAGTGGGAAGACAGTCCCCCTGCAGTCCCTGGCCCGGTGCCACCCAAAGGGGTCTCCCAGGTCAGCCTTCATGGGGTCCCAGCAGCAGGTCCCGTTCTGTCCCCATTCCCACCCATGGGGAGCAAGAACAGGCCTGGGAGAACCCAGAGGAGGCTGTGCCTGCCTGGGTGTTCCACATTTAGCTGGCCAATGAAAGCTCACCTGGGGCACCCTGGCAAGCATGCAAAGGGAGGGCCAGCAGCTCTGAGGACTCTACCCAGAAACCCAGGAAAACAGCCCACCATCCAGTGATAGGGTGAGAGTGAGTCAGGATCTAGCTAAATCAGTCCAGGCTGCAGCTTGGGTATACATCAATCCCTTGTGGTTCCAGCCTTCCAAATCCATTTTACTTTAGTTAAAAGAAAGTGAAAGCATGAAAACTGCCAGAGACATTTGAGTGTTACTAACTAATGCTGGTGGTGTTGCTTTACCTGCTTGTTCTGTTTACCTCCCCTTTCCTGGTGCTTTGACCACTGATTTCTCTCATGTTTCCTGAGCATTTCAAGTTTGTATTTCGGCAATTGATCCCAGGGCAGATGTTTCCAGCCAGGAGGACTCCACAGTCAGCCTATGCCCCACTGCTCAACCTCGCAAGCCCTTCTCCTCAGCACACCCTGTGCCCCACATCCCGGGGCTCTGCTCTCCTACCAGCCGGCACTGCCCGCTGCAGCCTCACTATGGCAGCACCCAAATCCCTCCTGCCCAGAGTCCCGCAGCCTCACTATGGCAGCACCCAAATCCCTCCTGCCCAGAGTCCCGACGTGCTGCTGCTTTCTGCATCAGCCCAGGTTTGTACTCTGCCAAGGCAGGACCCCAAAGAAATTCAACAAGGTGAAGTGCAGTTTGCAGTGAAAGAGAAGTGTGTGAGTGTTCAGAACAGGCAAATGAGAAAAGCAAGACCCAAATGATGAATATAATTCATTCAAGACTTTACCTCACCTTGCCTTTCCTTAGCTGGTGAATAAAATTGTGAGGAGGAAAGGGAGCCAGGGTGTGTGTGAAATCCCACAGTGGGCAGCTGGGGAAGAGGGCACTCAGAGCAGCTCCCTGTATCTGGTGGAAGTGATTACAGGAAGAAGTGCATCAAAAAAGACAGGAGATTGGCTATTTTCATCTTACCAAATTTTTGCACTGTTGAATCTCCCCTGCCACCTCTGCTGGGAGGAAAGGCAGGTGTGTACCACAGGTGCTTGCTGCAAGTTGCCCTGGCGGCTGGGAGAGAGCAGAGGGGGACACACACAAATTCATTTTGCCGGGAAACAGCTCTAGAGGCACTCGAGTGCAAGCACTGGAAACACTGCAGCCGTGCTGTCTCTAGTTAGGTACGGTATGTGCAGATGTGGAAAGCATCTCCGAGGCAGCACACTCCCCCTTCTTGCAGTACACAGACAGCTGTGTGCGAGGATCACTTGCATTTGCTCCTGATCAGGGAAAGGCTCAGTGTGTCGAGCAGTGTGAGTCCAGAGGAATGTAACCTGTTCTTTTGTGTTTGGATTTACTGACCAAGCACTGAGTTGATTTGGCTCCTGGGGACTGGAGAAGCACATGAGCAAATGCACTTTTCTCCCCTGGTGGGAAACTGGTTTGATGCCTTATTACTGTAATTGCCAAATCCATCAGTCTTTGCAGGCTGTCTTCAAGACTTCATCCTCTTTCACTCTCTGCTCAGGAAAGAGAGAGAGCTTATTTTGACAATGCTCACAGAAAAGTGCTTGGCATTTGTTTATTCTTCACTGTATCTCTGGTCATCCTTGTTCCTGTCACTCTTCAAAGGTAAGCTCATCTGTGTTTATCTAGGGCTTCCCTTTTTTTGTTGTGGTTTGGGTTTTTTGTTGCTGTTGTTTTGATTTTTTTTCTTCTAAATGCTAGTTACATCCAACCTCAACTTTTATTTTTGGAAAGTCTTATACCTGCTTGTATTTTGAACTTCTTTAGTGTCTCATGCTGGTTTAACTGACTTCTGTAATCATTTTGGGTAAGTTTGTGAATCTTACAGTGCTGGCCACAATTTTTTAACAAGGAAGAAGGGTGTGAGTTTGTTTCTGTGGGTTTGTCTTTTTTGTTGTTGTTGTTTGTTTGGGTTTTTTTTCAATTAAAGGTGAGTAATTTTAGCTTCCATAAATTAATTGAAATGGGTGCTTCAAAAGAAATATTTTCTTGCTGTCTTTAAAAATGTAACTTTCCCATCGTATTTTGAGAACAGGACATTATAACTTCAGGCTGAGCAGAATGACTTTGAGAACCCTGTACGTTGTGTGGGTGCCGTGGTATTCTACAGAGAAATAGAAGTAGAAGAAAATTCATAACTGTTTATTTTCTGTGCACTATTTAGGAGGATTAAATCTGTATAAATACGTAAATATACTAATTCTGGTTTGGTTTTTGTTAAATGTACTCTTAGAATGCTGAATAAGAAACAGTCAAGGCAGAAATGGATATATAGTTGGAAACGTCTAATAAGAACAATAATGGGCTCCTTTAGTCTAAGGTGTCAGCTCTGACTTAGCTATCTTCAGAAGTTTCTGCATGGTGCAAACAGAAATAGGAACTGTGTGATTATTTCAAAACATTCAGGATTGCAAGGCTGACAATAAAGTGGTTTTAATTGAGAATGTTGAAATAGCTGCAGTCATGAAAGATGTTCTGTGTTCTACACAAAATGTGCTTTTATGGCTTCCTTTCAGCTGAAACATAGATGCCTGCAGCAAAAAAAATTCTAAAACTGAGTATTCTAGGTGTGAGGGACCATATCTTGTGTCTCACTATTTATATATGAAGCAGTATTGTCTTTTTAAAGCTGAGAAAGTGGTCCACCTATTTCAGAAGTGCAGGGGCACTGGAAACTTGCATATATGTGATGTTGTGCTGGACTATTCACGCCACATAGATAATTCCTCATTAATTCATCTGAAGCTGTAAAATGGGCATTTCATTATTACAGATCCACATTGATCTTCCTAATCTAGCAATGGTACTGCAGAAAAATGTTTCTCCACCTTGCTAAATTAGAAACCTTGCAATTTTTAAGACATTTCTGTGCTATTTTAGGAGCTGAACTAATAGGCAGGTTACAGCATCTCATTATGATATAAGTAATTTTGTGGACATTCCCATTTTGACGAGTTTTGTGTCATGTAAATTCTGCCTTTTAAATAATGAGTAATCTCTAGTTTATCAGGGGGATGCCTAGTTTCTCTCAGCAGCACATGAAGACAAACTGCTTTTACAAATAATTCAGAGGATTTTTTATTAGGTGCTTTTACCAACAGCTTACAACAGAAAAATGCAAAAGCAGAATAAAATGACTCTCTGATAAAGTTGGTCTGTAACTGACCTCCACTTTACTGATTTTTCTGACTTTAAAAAAAAAAGCAGGGGGTTGCGGGGGATGGGGCGGAACCTGGAAAGACCTGGGAATTGAGCAGTTGGGGCAGAAGAGAAAAAAGTCAAGATGATCTTAGCATGTTATCAGTATCAGAGTTTTTAAACAGTAAATCCAGATGAACTCCCCCTGGGTTCCTTAGTTCACCCACATGGAAGTCACAGCAAATTCAAATCATAACTAATGTCACTCTCACTTAAAGCTGAGCTGTTTCAACATTGTTCATAGCAATTTATCAAGTACTGAAAACTTCTGTAGGGCTGTTTGACAGGAAACTTGTGACAAGAACTGGATAAAAATCAAACAAAATAACACATTAAGAATTCAGTTTTTTTTCCAATTCTTTCCTCATCTGTCTGCTTCAATCTGACTTCACTTGCAATAATGCTAGGAGCCCCAGTAGTCATGTAATTTAAGCTAGGTCATTGCAGCCCTCCTTGAAAAGCTGATGATGCTTTTTTTTGAGACATGAGTTTAAGGAAAAATCAGGAAACTAGTCTTCAGCATTCTTATATCCCAGGTGAATACTCTCAGGGTCAGACTTCCCTTCTAGGCCAGGAGCAACCCTTGAAAGAGCACCTAGAAGGACCCATTGAGTCTCAGCAGCTACCTAACAATCTTGGGTGGAGGGACTTGAAAAACCTTGTCCAGGGAGTGATTGGAAAGACCCATTCCTGCTCCTTTTTTTGAATGTAGTGCAGTTTGAGAGGCAGGATTAAGACAATTCTGGAAGGACGTTCTGAGAAATATGTTGCAGTGACCACAAAGACACAGCCTCTCTGAGGAATTACCTTCAGCTCAGGGCACAGGCACCTACAGGGTTTGAACAGCCAGGAAATTTAAACATGCACTTGGCTTGTCTCCTGTCAAACCATGTATCATAATTACTGTGCCTTTATATCTTTTTTTATTTCTCAAGTGAGACCATTACAGTGCCCTCAGGCTACACAGAGCAGAGTGAGACCTCTTGTTTTCTTTGCTCTGTACAGACTGCCATCAGGGTCATATCTGGCAAAGTGGCTTTGAGGAATCCAACAAAGGCAAAGGCAGGCTGAGGACACAACCTTCCTCTGCAGTCTGGTGGGAATGTAAGTGCTCAGCTGTATGGGACAAATCCTATGGCAGGGGATGCTGCAAGTGAGCTCAAAGATGTAAATGATGAGGTAATTCAGCCTGACATGGTGTACCCAGCTGGTGCAAAGCAGGTTTTCTTTGGCTCACTCACAATACAGAATTGAATTGCTGTGCTACACCAACTTCATGCTTTTTCACACACCTTTGCTTATTTCTATGAGGTGTAGTGACCACATTGGAACAGAACTGATGATCTCTTGGAGCAAATCCTCACAAATTTCTTGGTTCACTTCCATGAAAGCAGGTGCTGTTTCTGCAATAGCAGCAGCATTGGCAAGAGCCAATAGCCTCAGAAGGCCATATTCTTGCTGCCAAGCTACAATTTCTCTAATGTGAGCTAATTAGAGATGAGTTTAGAGATCTGTGTTGTAGGAAGAGCAAATAATGTTACTTCAATACCTGTGTATGGAGTCTAAACGTCAAGCCTTGGCTGTGTAGGTCTGATAGAACTGCAATGATGTGTTTTAATCAAACTCATTTACTCCAAAGAGAGTCAGTAGAGCAGATAAAATTATTCCTGTGCCTTAATAGAGTACAGTGTAATGTCATTGATAATTTACGTGGTTGGTGAAGGAGCTGTATTTTTACATCTCGTAAATGTTATCAGAGTAGAACCAGGTGTGAAAGTTAGATAATTTAGAATCTTTCATAGCCTTAATTAGAGATCTGAAGGTTGTATTCACCTCAGCTCTCCACAATCTCTATGTTGATGCATGGAATGATACAGTTTCAAAGATAAAAATGCAGCCGATACACATTTAAAATAGAAAAGATATGAGCTAAGCCTTAGCTTGTACTGGTAAGTCTTTTCTGCCATATCGATGGCATAAAAAATGCCACATGTGCAATTTGCACAAAGCATGGAAAATTGCTGTCAGATTCCCGCTATTACTTCAATATCTAATAGCACAGACAACAGGACTGATCACTCTGAATGCTGGGAGCGTGCTAAGGCATCGCATATGCATGGAGCCAGGGGAGTAAATGTACTTGTCCATGGCACATGCACATGCTCTGTGAACAAGAGTACTAGTGCCCTTGATATGTGTCAATACATCCAAGATGGGCAGGCAGGGTCCTAAGCAAACCCCTATTTCCTCTGAATTATTTTCTGCTACAGTAATTTGCTGTACATGCTTGCTTCTTGAGGTTGAATTTTCAGTTCAATGAACCAGACCCTGTGTTCAGTCACTAATCTTCTATGTGCATTCACTGGCACAGCTCTAAAGGCTGATCTGTATTATCATAGGCACAGCTGCGACAGTGGAGCTGGCCCAAGCTTCTGAGAAGTTTCCAGACTCCAGGAAAGTTGGAGGTATTTCTATGCGCATTTGCTGATAGTGATCTGAGCTAAATCTTGTTTTAAGTCTTCTCAAATGTCACTGTAAAAAGTGGGAAGGTCTAGAAAAAGCTACTGGGTCATGATATCACCAGTGCTTATCTTTATATCCACCTATTGGTATAGCACTCTTGCATATAGGGAAGGATGCAGAAGTAGATACAATGCATGAGAAAGAAGCAGCCATCTGGTCTTTGGGATGATGCTTGGGAACCTTCAGCCTTGCTCCAGCTCAGAGAGTTTTCTGATGGTCTCAGAGCAGAAGTTTCCGTTTCAGGCAGAGGATCCATCTTTTAAAGACAGCTTCAGAACTCTTTTTCTCTCCGTTTTATTTTCCTAAGGCACATGGAAAAGAACATGAGTTAGTGATGGTGGTAGCATATACAATTTAATTTATATGTGACAAGCAAGGAGGGAGCTATGGTCTCTTCAGCTCTAGGGTGTGATTAAAGTAGATCAAACCCCTTTGCATCAGTCGTGGTTGTTGGACGATGTCTATTGCCTAGAGATCCTACATAAACTAATTAAGAAACAGATAAAATCTGACTGAAACAGGTGGGGCTAGCACTGTCAGTATCATCTCAGGAAATGAGAAAGGTAGATAGGAGTTTATTACTGATTTAGAACACACTCCTGAGAAAATACAGCTTGAATTAAGAGTTTTGCTTATCAAGTACTTTCTGCATTGAGCAAAACAGCTGATGAGAAGGCTGAGACCAGAACCAGATGGACTTTTTGGAAGTAAGTATCTCCCCACCCAGGGTTTGCAATTAAATTGCAACGGAAGGGGAATCTGTAGTCAACATAAGTACTTATGCATTGTAAACAGTGAGATGCAGGTGTCTCCGTCTTGCCTTGCTATCAATTGGCTGTGCTCAATTAGAAAATCTGTGGTTAATGGAGTGCTGAAACTGATGTCTGCAAACCTTATCACCACTCAGAAATTGGTGTTTTCAACACTTGTGCATTCCACAAGGCTGAAGAGAAAACCACAGTCCTAATTTCTGTTCTTAATGCAACATATATTTGGGCAGAAAAATCACTAAGAAGAAAGAGGCAATCTTGAGAACGTCTTTCTTACTAAGAGCTCAAAGAGCCTGAAGTCAGTTTACAGACTGGACAAAGACAGTGCGCTGTGTTCCCAGAAGCTCACCTGTGGTTACGTGGAAAAGCATCACTGGTCACTTCTGTCTTCACTATGCCAAGGGAGAAGATTAAGTTATAAATTGGGAAATATGTGTCTGTTGCAGCTGAGGTGAGAGGGTCTGATCTATACAGATTCATATAGTGGTAGAATAATTTGGCTGGAAGGGACCTCCAGAGGTTGTCCAGTCTAACCCTTCTTCTCTGTTGGGTTGCTATCTGAGGTGTGAAGCTGCAAACATCTCCAAGGACAGTAGTGTCCCTTACACAGAGTATCCTTGAGAAAATAAAGGCTTTCTCAGTACTGTTGGGGTTCCCCGCCATACAACTTTATCTTACCAGTGCTGTCCCTGTGCACCTCCCAGGAGAGCCTGGCTTCTTCATGGCAGAGCCCTTCTTTGTAGAAGCTGAAGGCAGCCAAAAGAACTCCCCCTTGTTTTCTCATCTCCAAGTAGATCAAAGTCATATCTCTTTAACTCTAATTTGTCTGCTGTGTTACAGCAGCCTGCTGTCTCTGTGACCTCCACTCCACTCACTTCAAACAATCAGTGTTGCCCTGTGGAGGCTTCACGACACAGAGTTAACTGTATGTCATGCAGTGGGTCTCATTAACCACAGGCTGGCTGTAGAGAATGATACTGCTTAATGTTCTCATCAAGTCTGAGTCAGTGCATTTGGGAAAAAACAAAGTAGGAAGTCATATAATTATGCAGATAATACATTACATAATCCTGAGCCATCTTGGTTTTTTTTGAAGGTCTTGCAGAAGTAATAGAGCAGTCATGGCAATTGATGGAGTGCTTTCCCTTTAATATTATGTCATTTTAGAAAGACAGTCAGCAAAACTGAAACCCAGCTTGAGCAATTGTTGCAATGGGAAGAAGAGATCAAAAGTTAAAAGTTGCTAGATAGAATGCAGTTTCCACTGTTTCAAGTGGCAAATGGTCATGTTCGGGCTTCACACACAGTCCGTAAATGGCAACTGGGCAGCTCCAGGAGCTCCAAGCAAAATATTTGTCTTTCTATTATAACCAAACAGGTATCCTGAAGCATACTCTCTGCAGTAGCATTTTGTTAAAAGTCTAAGACTTCTAATGTAATTTCCAAAGATATTAGGGTTACCTATTATAATTTAAATTTATTGGATTGGTATCTCATCTCAAGAACTTCAGCACTCCTGGCACCATCAGATCTAGTTATGTGCTGCCTCATGATGTCAAAGAGGGGCAGCAGGGTAAAGAGAAGGTAGATCTAAGGGAAACAGGTCTGTGGGTAAGAAAAGACATCCTTCTCCAGAGAAGTTCTCTGTCAAATGGGCAAATTATTTCACCTTTGGGTCAAAATGCTCTAGCAGACTCAGGAATTCTTTGCTGGGGAATACAAGAGGACAACCCAGACAGCACAGGATCGCTTCCTGACTTTAAGGCTTGTTCTGCTCTCACTCAGAGACCAAGCACCGTGCATCTGCGTCATTGCTACTGTATTACAAGATGGCAATCATGCTTCTCTTGGACACATGGGGCACCAGTTTTGTTTTGATTTTCTTTTGTCTGCACCAACATAATTCAGGAGCTGTCGGCTGAGGTTATCAAAGCTTAAATGCAGCAGAGTAAAGACAGGACAAAATCAGGCTTCCCAGACTGTCATTCTCTAGAAGTACCTCAATTTCACTGTGATTCATTTCTGCCCTTAGTCAGGATGAGTGACTCAGCCAGTGCAGGTTTGGCTGGTGGGGTGCAGCAGGGAGAGACCCATATTTCATATAACCACTCATCCCAACAAAACCAGGGCCTGAGCTATGTACCTGAGGAAAAGACAATAGCATCTATTGTTCTGGAAACAGATCAAGGCTACCCAACACTTAGCTATCACTGAGATCTTTATACCTTTAAAGTCTGGGGAAAAAAGTCCAACAAACAAAAGAAGCCACTTTGTATGCATGTAAGCAAATCTAGACTGAATCAGCCAAAGCATAGTACATATAGTTTCAAGTGTCCTAGGTCAGATCTCCACAAACCCTTTTTGATTGGTCACAAGTCCAATTTGCTCAGAACCAGTCATTTACTTCATCCAGATTGTATTAGAAACAGCTTTTCTCTTCAATATGAAATAAGTTCAGTGTCCTCACTAAGAATATTCATGCCCCTTTTTACAATTCCCTTTGCTGCATAGCTTTGCTATATAAGAACAGGTGGCAGGCTGGCGAGGCAAACATTCATAATTTGGGAAACTAGCTGTCCGTAGGAACATAACCAGCTGATAAGCACTGCAGAAGGAAAAAGAGAAAGAAGCACTGCAACATCTCTAAAGACACAGTGCACTTCATTTTCACAGTATTATTGTCTATATAGTTTCCACTCCAGCCTGTCCTCTGCATTGCCCAGAAAAGTTAAACTGTATTACCACTACTTCATCAATAATACACTGGGGCAATGGTTTAGAGGCAAGGTCTTTCCCTCACCTTTGAATCATTAAAAATGGAACAAGCGATTTTTTTCCTATTAAAGACACACCTGTGACTAAGGAATGACTCTTGGAATCTTTGCTGTCTTCACATCTTGGGACAAAATTATTTCTTTTTCTCTTCCTGGAGAGTTAGTAATCTCAGTGTTTAACTGGAGGAAACTGACTAGAGGAAGCCAATTGCTGTTCAGGGGTGGGCTAGGGACAGATCAGTGGGTGATGAGCAATAGAATTGTGCATAATTTCTCTTCTTTGTTTTATTTCTGTCTCTCTTTTTGTTTTCATTTTTATGACTATGACTATGACTATTACTATTACTATACTTCATTATGTTTTATTATTAATGTTTCATTAATGTTATTATTGTAATTTTTTCATAATTCTTTTCTCCATCCTATTGAGAGAGGGGAGATAGTGAGCAAGTGAGTGCATGGTACTCAGTTGCAGTGTGGGGTTAAACCAAACCATCATTGCAGGCTCTATCACTGCTATAAACTGCACTGGGTTTAGGAAAAATAACTCCTTCCACCTATTGTTTTCTCAGCCTAGTAAGACTCACCTATCTGTTTCCACAGAAATCATTATTACGCCTGTTAGTTAATTTATGGCTTTCCCAGGTCTGAGCTCTCCACATATGCCTGGCGTGGTGTAGAGAAGGCTTTTGATGAGGAGGTGCAGACAGACTTGACCCTTTTCAGAGCCATCTGTGAATGCTGTGCTTACTGCCATGGCTGCCTCATAGATGGCACTTGGAGAGTGAAGCTCGTAGTGCTTTCCCAACAAGGGCTTTCCCTGGGTTAACTGGTTTGAGTGCTGAAACACATAGAGATGAAGGGATGTGACAGGATGCTCTGCAAGCCAATGGGAGCACGGAGTGCAGAAGCCCAGTCCAGTACATTGATGACCATATCACTGGTATCTTGCTTTTGTCTTAGGGTTTTGTTTCCTTCCTTTGGCTTCCATTACTGCTCCTCTCCACAAATCCCAGGATGGCTGGCAAGAGTTGCCTTCAGACAGCCCCAGCAGTCTGTAATGTATAACAAGGGGAGTCCCTCTCTCCATCACTGCTCCAGATTCCTCCCCCTGTGCATCTGGTATGACACTTACATAGCACAGAGCTAATGTAAACTAGCATTACAGTAAAAGTACACTTTTTGCCTTTAGTGGCTGTAGCTAGTTAGATTTCTGACCTGGAGTAATGAGGCAGTTTAGGGTAACTATGATTGAGAGGTATTCTACTGTTAGTACCTCGAAGTGTGTCTCTCTACCTTACATGCATCACTCAGCCTTTAAAACACCCGCAATTCAGCCAGTAGGACCAAAAAATATAAGCCCATCCTTTCATTATATAGTTTTAGCATGTTGTTATGGGCCTGGAGTATTAAAGAAGAAACCTTGCCTAGCATACCTTTTTAATACCCATCACTGCAGGTAACTCTTTATCTGCTGTGAAAGAGCAGAAATGAACAGTTTCAGGAATATTAGGTCCTTCTTGGCTAGGAGATCATGTCATTTCTTACATTCCTCTGGGTATCTGATGAATTTTATGTGTAAGATGCAGAAACAATCTGCACAGCGAGAGACAAAGATTAGCGTCAAAGATTGCCCAGAAGGGAGGTAGATTAAAAAGAGGTTTTAAATGAGAGATATATTCAAATACACAACACATAAATACACACAGAGACACACACAGAGTAGAGGTAGCTGATGTGATTCCATTGTTACGTCCCTGAAGGCATGATGGCATGCATTTTAAATCAAAGGGCATTGAAAGAAATAATGCATTTCCAGCCACTGATAAAAGTAACAATACTGCACATAAGAACAAAAGCAGATGAGACACATCTGTGTCTCTGGGGATTAACATATGCAGTGACATGCTTTACATTCTCAAAAATCCGCAAAATATTCAAAATAAGTTGTTTTCTATAGCTACCAAATCACTAGAACGTGCCTCATTTTGTAAATGCTCTTACCACTGCAGTTCTTTCTGCAAATGAAATTGTCTGGGAAACAATCTGCTTTTTTCCTAATACTTCTTATGTTACTTCCCCCATAATTCATTATTGCATGGTGTGTGTGTGTGTGTGTATGTTTCCTGTGATCATTCTGTTTGGATTCTGAAAGCAATAGCTAAAAATCTCTTCAAGAGTACAATGATAAACTAAAATTAAAATAAATAATAGAGGAGAAGCTGTGTCAGGAAGATTTTAGGAAACAGTTTTAAGATCTAGGATTTAGCTCTGATAACCATAGTGTTTTAATTGATTTTTCCCTCTGTAAATATTCTAGTTATAAGAAAATTAAACACAATCATTACACAACTAAACTTAATAATACATTGCAGTATAATTACTTTGTTGTGTTTGTTTTTTCTGAAAGTCAGAACTTCACTCATTTTATTTTATGAAACAGTAAAACAAAGAAATACACCAAAACAAAAGATACCTGTCAAAGTAACAGTACTGAGAGAAAAAAGTGACATAAAGGTGGTGAAATACCTGCAGAAGGTACAAGGGGAGTGAATAAATGTCACAACCACAGTATCACTGCATTCTGAGACCTTTCATGAAGTATTGAGGGGGCAAAATATATAAAAGCAATGTGATGGATCAGAAATATGCTGTTGTTTGTAACTTACCATGTTCTTCAAAAAGTTTATATATGAAAGTGGTTCTAGGAACTGTCTTTGAAAACAGAAAGGACATTTTCTAATTCTAATGTTAGCATGCATATATGTTAATATAAAGTGATATGAAAAGAATATTACATTTTGCCTGAAAGCCACCACTTCAGGTACCAATAATCTTGTATGAATAAAGTGTGAACTTGTGTATTCAGACTCGGGTCTCTGCCTAAAGAAATGAGCAACAGCTAGAAAACAGCCAGAAGCTCCCCCTCTCAAAGAGTTGAGAGATTATGAAACAAAACCAGGAAACACCATGAAACAGAGGTAGAATGGTTTATAACAAGTTATCATTGCTGAAAAACTAGTGAAAATCCATGTTCTGCTACCTATCATCTTGCTAAGAATTCATTATTTATTCTTTATTGGGCACAACCAGACAGAATGTGTCTCACACCAGGATTCTCAGTTAAGAAGCTGAGTATTTTGTGAACAAACATGGGGAACTGGAAGAGCTCAACTCTTGCCTTATAGCTTGGGGACTTTGGCATGCAAAGCAGAGCAGGAAAATCAACCAGCCAAGACCAGACATGACAGCTTAGCTCCTGGAAAGGAGAGAGCATCTGTCCTTCCTTGGGATGCCATATGAATAGTCTGGCTGGACCTAGCTACAGGTTCCCTTGCTTTGCAATTCTCAGCAATTACATCCTGGAAAGAAACATGAAATTCAACTGTAGCATCTACTCTCAAAAGATTAGCAGCAGTTTATTGGTCATATCATTCAATCAGTGGGCTTCTTGCAGACTTCTTTCCACATGCAGAAGTACAGAGGGAATTCAGAGAGGTGTTTAAAAGTTTAATGTAGTGCATAAGTAATTTCTTTCCATAGTGCACTTCACAACCAATCTGGAGATTGATTGCCTTGTGCTTCCCAGTTGTCTGCAAATTCCAGGAGCAGTTTAGGGGACACTTTCAGATTATTCAAGAGTAAATCTTGAAGAACAATCCAGCCCTTGATCTAGTAATTCTATGTCTTCTTTCTACTGATAAACCTCAGCACTGATCCAGCATTCCAGGTGTGTATCACCAGTGCTGAGCAGAGAGGAAGAATGACCTTTCTTGATCTGCTTGTCTGGTTCTTCCTGTTGCAGCTCAGGATGCCGGTGACCTTTGCTACAAGGGTGCATTGCTGGCTTATAGTCAGCTTGGTACCTGTAAGGTTCCTCGGGGTTCTTGGCTATCCTGCTCACCAGCCCCTGAGCCCCCAGAGTGTTCTTGTACCTGGAGTTACTCGTCAGGTGCAGGATGACTAAACTTTATTTCTTTGAACTTCATGAGGTTCCTGTCAGTTATTTCTCCATTTTTTAAGGTTCTTCTGAGTGACAGAAAACTTTGTGCTGTATCAGCCACTCCACCCAGTTTTGTACCATCTGAAAAAATCACAATTTGCTAAGGGTTCACTCTGTCCGATCATTCATAACAGCATTAAATAGCCTTGTTCCCAGTATCCATCCCTGCCTGGAGTACTCTGCCACTGGCCTTCAGCTGAAGTTTTGCTGCTGACTGCAACCCTCTGGGCCTGACAAGTCAACCACTTTTCTGTCCACTGTTCACTTACCTAGCCTGTAAGGCACAGACAAATGTTTGTGAGAATTTTTCAGAAATGGTCTGATAAAAGTCTTCCTAAACTTGAGGTAAACATCCTACACTGTTCTTCCCTCAAATTTTAATGAGTTTGTATGTTTTCCTACTGCTTGAGAGATATTTCAGAGACAAGGGAGACACTATCAGAGGGTGATAAAAACTCTCAGATCCTTTAGCTAGAAACATCATGCCCTTTGACAGTTATTTTTACTTACCAGTACTATACATAGGCAAGCAAGTCTGGCAGTGGTTTTGGGAGACTGAGACAACTTTAAATGTTGGCATCCATCATATAGCCTAGTTTAAAAGATGAAAAAGTGCCACTGTTTTTGGTTAAACTTCTGTAACTGAGGGGTATTCAGTGGTAAAACTTATTCTACCACTACTCTTGAGAGATTCAGTCTTCCCCATGACCAGAAAACTTTTTATTTAGCACACACAATTGTAGTGTCACAATGCATTAGCACAAACGTTATAGGAGAAAAAAGTAGAAGTCTCTCTGGAATAAGAACCACTAAGTATTTGAAAATTACAATATAAAGAAAAAGTCTGTGAACATAAAAGTCAGACTAGACATCCACCTCAGTGTCCTTTTCCAAAGCAGCTGTAGCAGAGATGGAGGTGTGATAAGGCTAGCCAGCTCTTTGTGGCACCAACAGCTGCTGTGGCTCTTTGCCAGGACACCCCAAGGCTCCATTGCTTCAGAATCTATGTCATTTTGTAAGCAAAACCGTGCAGCACACAAATACGTGGTCACCAATGCCAGCTCGGCAGACTTAAAATAGATCAGCTACTACTGTGTTAACAGTTTTGAATACAAGAGATTGCAATACAATACAAGTATCAGGATCACATTGCAGAGAGGAGAGTTGAAGAAATGATGGAAAACTAGGTGCAGTTCTTGGCTACTTCACAAAGTTTAACAGGGAAAGAGGCTTGGCTTCAGCATGGATGAAGCACACAGTGCAAGGACAGCTTTCCAAAGCCTAGAGCAAAGGGTTAGGCTTAGATTTCTGCACATCAGACCTCTCTTGCAGGGCTGCTTCAATGCACAGTCTGACAATGGATGTACCAGGGCAGTCTAGAAGCCCAGTTGGGTCCAGAGACTGGTGAAGGGTGCTTTTCCCCTTGTAAAAGCTGAGGCAGCCAGTTTAAAAGAAAGGTTATGGGCAAGTATTATGTAAGTACTCAAGATGAGAGCAATAGTTCAGGAAGTAATTTCTTCCCTAAAGCACAGGAACGTGAGTGGGTAGGTGAGTGAAAGGACAGCAATTTGCTCCAAACTCAGAGCCTCTTTCCATAGGACAATATGTGGTGATTTTCATGGGTTTCCTCCACACACAAGACTCTTATAATGGAGCCTGGTTCTGCTGAGGAGCTGGAAAGTACTAAGGCCATTACAGAGGACTTAAATCTCTGCCTAAGTAAGCAGGGGAGATTATTTAAGATGCTGAAGGAGTGATACTGTGATCAGAGCTTGTATTTGCCATTGGTGAAAATATGGCATCCAATACTGAGGTGCCATTAAGGGCTACTGAAGGCATGCTTACACCACTTGCTCCTCTGGGTTCCTGTGATCATGTAGAATATTATGCAAGAGGAGAAAGGGCCCATGAAATTGATGTGATTCTGTAATTTACCGAAGTGAACCAAATACTCTTCTTCCTTGTTTATCAGGCACTGCCATGCTAGAAAGTCACAAAGCTCCCTTGAGTATCAGCAAAAATGAAAAGAACACAAGCTAACAGACCTATGAATTGTTTATAAACTGAATTTATTATTAGTTTTAAAAGGCATGGCTGCTTTGTTGTAGGGCATCTTGTCTCAGGCATGAAGGGTTTGCTAAGCATACTAAGAGACTGGGAAGGCAGAATGGGTTGTTATATTTTGTTTGCACTGTCAAGAAAATATTCATCACAACCTCTGTGAGAGAAGTTTTGATCTCAATTTGCAGAGCTCTGATCAAGAAGCAAAAACCGTCATATATAGAGAGTGGGAGCTGCAGTGGATTCAGCTGCAGTGCTTCAGCCCAAAGTAATAATGATTTAGAGTGCAGATTTTCTGCCTGGGATTGAATTTATAAAGTTCAGAGAATACACATTCATGTTGACAGGACTGGTTTGACCTCAGGGAACCTGCACTCCATGACCTTTCTTCTCTTAGGTGCAGCTCTTAAGTAGAGCTCTGGCTGCCACTAGCCTCAGCACAGTTTTGGGGGAGCCAGGTTGCTGACCAGTGTATCCCAGCAAACTTCTTGCTTTGCTGAGAGAAGATACCCAAACCTTCACCATCTACAGTTGTCATGGCAAAGAAACCTGGTCACACAGGTTAGATGGATGCTCTCAACACCCACCCCAAAAGTGGGAACTGGGGCATTTTAGAAATGAAGCATAGGCTGAAGTTCTGCTAATCTTTAACATGCTCAGCTGTTTGCATGAAAACTTTCTGTGGAGTCTGTCCCCAGTGCAAACTGAGTTAAGCATGTAATATCAGAAATTCAGTACTACTGTAGTAGCTGTTTAAAAGTCTAACCTTCAAACCACCACCTCAGTAGGTGCTAACAAAGTGTACTGCCATCAAATGGAAAAAAGTCAGGGGAAGTAACCCAAAGCCTAGAAAGACTGCTACGGAAAACTGAAGAGGGTAGGAAGAAGAGTTGTTATTGTTTCTTGAGCATAGAAAAAGGGCCGATACATCAGCTCCAAGAAATAAAGATAATTGCTATCCGTGCTTGGTAAAAACACAATATGGCTAAGTAATACCAGTGCTGGCTCACAGTAGCCAGTGTCCAGGAAATGAGAACAAGCAAATGAATGAATCAATTTGCTTGCCTTTCAGGAAGCTGTCTGGTGATTTTGGAACCACAGCTCTACTGTCTATCAGCAGGAGGGACTCCAAGGAATGAAGACATTCAGTCAGACCTCCAAATTCTGTTCAGTAGTTTCTGAGTGTTAGTAATGCATTACAGTGTTACTAGTTAATTTTTTTTTGACAGTTCATCATTCACATATGCAGAAAAGCTGTGACTGTCACATTCATATGCAAAATTTGGGTGGTGTTTTTAGGAACTCCTTTCTAATTACAAACCTAATAAGAAGGAGTTTTCAACAAAACAGACAATGGTGTCTGTGTCACAGTGTGAATGACAGACACCTTCTTTCTTTTCCTGTAGTGTCTCAGCAGGGGGAAAGCCAGAGGCGCTTGTACAGAGAATTGCTGAGGAACTACAATCGTCTGGAACGACCTGTGGTGAATGACTCCCAACCGCTCGTAGTCGAACTCCAGCTTTCCTTGCTGCAGATAATTGACGTGGTGAGTTTCTTGCTGTTCTCTTCTCTGTGGCACCCATTCAGCATAACAAATCTGATCTCTCATCTAGGAAACATACTTTTCCTCTTTATCAAGCTATCAGAGATGAAAGCAGTCTGTGTTTTGCTAAGCATCCTCCCTAAATGCTGGAGAACATGCTTTGACACTTTAGAGGAGTGAATATTGTCCTAAAAGCATAGCCATTTCTGACACAACATGAGCTGCAAGGAGATTAATTATGTATTTATTTCCATTTGTTTTAAACAGAAAAAAAGAATTCAATCAATTAGAAGCCATGTGTTACTACAAATTATTAATGATACATTCTTCTCAGAGCTATGTGGGAAACAATAACTCAAGACCATGTGCAGCATTCAGAGCTACCATCACTGCACTTACACTTTTTCATTAGATATTATAATGTCATTGCCCTCTTCTCCCATCATATTTTTACCAGGCACTGCAGCTGAATGAGTCCCCTGAGATGAGCTTAGAAATACATAAAAAGTAAAACCTGGAGGCACAGCCCTCTAATTGTCTTGACTACAACATGCTTTTACAGAATTGGAGATTTGACCCATGGAAAATTTTAACATGATAATCCAAATCCTTTTTTTCATCATGAAGAGGATTCTGTATGATAAACCATGATATATATAGACAGGATTTCTTTCATCTACATGAGAAAAACAAGCCAGGAGAACAATCTTGACCATCTTCACTCTGTCAGCAGAGCAAACAGGTGAACACACTAGTGCTCTTAACTTCACCTTACCTTTTCCCTAAATAGTATTTGGAGCTGATTTCTAATACTGTCACTGTCATGGAGGAAATGAGGAATAGAGGGAGATGTGGAAACATTTGTGCAGTTGCAAAGCAATTTGACAGGAGACTCAAATATTTAAACTTTTTAAAGCTCTCACAATCTTTCTGCAAATGTGTAGTACACCTGGTGCTCTCTCTGGAGATGTGAGCAGGACACTGAAGGTGTAGCCCTGCAGCAACACAACATGCAAGTGGCAGCTCAAGTCAGCTGTGGTATTCCCGGAGGCAGGCAGGAGCCACTCAGATAGGATATGCATCTTTCTGTTTTGAAATGTTACCAACTGCATTGAACTGGAAGAGAGAGGAAGTCAGTACTGTCAACCAAAGGCCTCTACATGAATGAAAGAGCAAAGATTTCCTGCAGCTAATTTCAAATAAATTTCAGCAAGCAGTTCTAGGTTTAGCAGACGTGTCTCAGCTCCAAAAATCTTTTTTCAGTCCTTCTTTATCTCTGGTATTTTCTTTCAACCTAATTTGAAGGTTGGGGGGTATGAAAGGGGACTCTTCAGCCATAGGGCTGTAACTGTACATTTTCAAAGTCAGAAGGAGTTATATAAAACAATTTTTCATCTGTGTTTCACATTCATACATGAAACTCAACCTTTCAGGAAACTAGTATTTTTTTTAAAGTACTTTATCTACATTAGATCAATGTCCATTCTAAAAAATGTGTTTCCAGTGTTTCCTTTTGGTTGTCCACAATAGGAGATAAGTATGCTATACTTTCATACCTTTCAGAAATAAAGCTTTTCTTCCCTACATCTTTGCACCCAGTATAGATGCTAGGTGTTTATCTGTTTTAGTCAGAATTAATGACTTGTCCCAGACTTGTGTCTTGCAAACTCCACTCAAAGTGCTTTAAAAAACATCTAGAGTTATCTGAAATGTTTATCTCGGATGATGTGAAAAGGTGCTTTTGTCCTCAGTGGAGAACAGAAAATCACTTGGCAGTTGAATGCCTATAATGCATCAAGTGGCTAAACCAACCAGCCTGAAAATGCACAAAACACTGATCCGCTGAGTTCTTAAATCAGGAATCAATGCAGAAATATGCCAGCAACAAGCACTGGACTTGTGAGGCCCTCATCCTCCATTGCTTGGTGGACAGATGGCAGCATCTGTCTGATCCAGCTGCTGAAGTAAAGGTCTGTTTAAAAGGAGGCTTGTTATAGCCACAATGATGTAAAGAGAAGCAGTCGAGCTACAAGGAAGAGGCAACCTCTATCAGCTGAGATACCATGAGGCAAACCAAGTGGCCATCTCTGTTCAGTCAGATGGGAGTCTGGGGGTGAGCAGGCTCTGCCTCCTCAGCTGCCCTGCCTGGCAGAAGACAAAGCAGCTGGCTCATGGCTCTTCACTTGGGGAAGAGGATAGACAGCATCACAGTCTTGGCAACGGTGTATGCATTAACAAAATGAAAAGCTGCTCTTTCAGAGGACTTGTGTGTCCAGCACGGTCCATTACCATAAAAGAGCAGGTTGCTAAGCAGAGTCCCAGCATGAGGCACTTTTTACACCATACTCCCTGGGGAGGAAACAAGCACTGCATGCTCAGGGAAGTGTCATGTGCCAAGGCATACTACAGACTGCTCTGAGATTGCTGTGGTTTTCTTAGCAGTAGTAGAAGTAACTACTTAAAATCTCACCTCCTCTTCTTAAAATCATTCAAAGAGAATTTCAAAGCATGGCTGGTTGGGATTATGTTTTCTGCTTCCAAGTGCATGTATTTGCCTACACAGGGTATGTATGGATTTTAGGATTCAAAGCCAGCCGTCATCCTCAAAGCTGAGAACAACATGTTCTTTACTTGTCACAGTTGTAGTAGACAAATGCAAATAAAGGACTTTAGGGTTAGAACTTTTTCCAAAAATTATATTAATTCATAACTACAAGCATGACAGGCCCTTTACATTCAGGAAACAAATGACCAGAAAGAGGAACAGTTTCAGGCCCTGTTTAACAGGAGGGTTCATTTCAGTTTGCCTTGTTCTCTGTGTGTAAGGACAACTTCATACTGAGCTGTCTCATGTGTATGCCATTTCTGAGGGTCATTTTTGCTTGGAGCTTGGAGCCTGACCCCCAGGCACTCCCTGTGCATCAGAAGGGCATTGGCTGGTGATGTCTCCCACAGAGCATCGTCAGGCACTGCTATGTCCTACCAACCCAAGCAAGAGTAGACATCCAAAGGTACTTGGAACAAAAATTCTCTTCTTATTTTGTCTAAGAGCCCAGTCAGCTGGTGAGGCTAGAGTAATTAAGAAATGAGGCATGGCGTTTTCTGCAGCAGAGGAAATGCAAGAATTTTCCTTTGCCACAGTGTGAAAGGAAGCTGCTAGGTGAAAACTGTTTGTCATCGTTAATGATTGTTTTTATTTCTTGTGTTGGCATTTGCAGGAGACCTTATCTGAAAGGGTTTATATGTGGCTGCACTGTTAGGTTATTTTAAAAAAATCAGCTGTTGAGGTCCCTGCTTATGATGGAGTCCTGTAGTACTTTTAACCTTTATGTTCAGCCTTCCAGCTGCCACTGTCAGAGGTCATAATGACAAAAAAAGGGATTGCAGGTGATCAGTGGGAAGGTACAAAAGTGCTGAAAAAAATCTCCAGCAATCCATGGTCATGATGCACTTCCAGAAGCTAAAAAATACATAATCTTCTTGTATTTTGGGCTGCAAACCCCAAACAAATGCTGTGTCTGGAAAAATTTATTATGAACTGTTTTGATTCAATTGCACAGTTGGTAATATGATTGTACATTGTAGGGACTGCAGGATTATCCCAGATGTCATGGTAGGGACATCACAAGATAGTAAACAATCTCACATTTAAACTACAGATGTTGTTGCCACAGTGTGTCAAAGCTCTCCACATTTTTGGAAAGCAGCAGGATGAGGTAATATAAGAGTTTAGTGGGACAATAAAACAAATATTCACTTTGGGTTTTTTTCCTGAAAACAATGTCTGAGCCTTGCTGTTCAGAGAAAACCAGAGAAAATATCCTCACATACTTTCACCGAGCACTCAGGTGCAGTCGCTGTCCCTATAAGCAGCATACTAGCTTAGCAGCATAGATATTTTTGCTTTCTGTACCCAGACCTTATCAAAATGTTAGATTTTAACTTAAGCTTCTACTAGTTTTCCCTAAATTGAAGAATACAACCCTGAAGGAATCTGAGGCTTTTTGTTGTTTTGGGTTGGTTTGTGGGGTTTTTTTTAAGAAGTGTTTGGTAAAAGAACAACTTTTAAATGCAGGCATGTGTTGACAATGAAGCTGCCTTCACCAACCTCCTGATTTCTCAGGTCATCTTCTCATCAAATAATAGGACTGTTGAACTCAGTCCTCAGGAGCTGGGGAGTTCTCCATTTGAGTGAGAGTTGCCAAAGCTAGAGGCTGCCTGTCAGTTTACTGGGCCAGAAGTTAAAGGTGAGAAGGCAGGAGAGGAGGCTATGCCTGGCCCTGGGGTGCATCCTGTCTGACACAGCCCTCCTACTGTTGGGTTTCTCACAAAATCTCTGTCAGATCTGAATGCCTTTAGCAGTTGATATCCTTGTTTTTAGTGATTTTGTTTCATAAGCTTTCTAGGCCTGGTTCTGCAGGTGTATTGAAAGGCCAGAAGGTTCAAGCTTTATTTTCTAGCTCTAATTCTCCTCTTCCTTCTTAAACTGACCTTACAGCATCTAGGTCATTCCCTCCCACCTTTCGTTTCAGCATTCTCACACATACAAAAATCTATGCTGGATGTTATATAAACCCAGATCAACAGAGAAGTGATTCAAGGAAACAAAAATATGCAGTGCACATAAGCACCTATTTATTTGTTATTCCCAATATAGTATCAGTATTTACTAGATTAAACCATAATCCCTGTAGTACATCCCGTACAAATCTTTTACAGATAGATATCTTCAACTATGTAAGCATGACCATTCAACTCACTCTTTCAGCCCTTTTAGATTGAAGTATCTTTTTTTTTCTTTCCTAATAATACATTTGCATTTATTTGTGGGCTTCTTGCATAGCTTTTGTGAGCAGTGTTTACTCTGTTTCTCCTTGAAAGGCCTACTCTACCAAACCACTTAACTTTCTGGAAAGTGTTTTTCACTCTCACCTTGCAAAGGCCAATTTGATGAGACCAGAGCAGCAAGGCTGATGCAAAATAATGCAACTGAGAAGAAAAACAGACTGGACATTATAAAAGTTGAATATGTGATCATGGTCATTAAAATCCCAGACAGAAAAATTACAGAAAGGTTTCTAGACCAACAGATTCATTAGAGTTAAATCCCCAAATCTCTCTCTTGGTCACAGAACTCACTTAGTGTGACCAAATTTCAACTCCAGGAAGAAAAAAGTAAAATTCCTCTCCATTAGCATGGGAGGATATTGAAAATTGGGAAATTCAAGGCTAATTGAGCCATGAATTATTATTTTGGCTGTCTCTTTTGTGCCAGACCTTATCAAAATGCCAGTCTCACTAAACCAATTAAACAGGCAACATCTGAGTTTGCTAGTACAATGAAGTTAAGGGCCATGGATAGTATGGTTTCCTGACTAATACTGCTTGCACACACTTGCATGAAACATTATGATGGAGTTTTAATTACCTGAACCTTAACAGCTTGTTTTTATTTTGTATGACTTCTGCCCTGCTCAGCTCAGAGTGGATGCAGCTCACTTAGTGAGAAGCAATTCCATGGTTTGTTTTCTTTCAGCATGGTCTCCCAAGGTGTACTTACTGGCAGTGGCTCCAACAAAAGAAAGGCTGACTTCCTTCTGAGATTTTTTAGTTGTGGTCATCCAGCTTGGGCATTTCACAATAATTAAACAATTTTCTGTCTGACTGGTGAAAAGACTGTACTCTGTTGTCTGTAGATGTGGGAATTTAGATATCAAGCTCATGTATATTCCCTAATTTTGCGTAATCAATCTGAGGCATCAACGATTTGCAATGAAACAGTTAAGCCAAAGATGTTGGGGTGGCCTTGAACCTAGATTTTCCTTAGTTTCTCTGAGTTCTCTGAGGGTAAGTCCTGAGGGACAGCGAGTTCAGATCCTGAGTAAAAACCTTCCCTCCCATTTTCTATCCCTGATCACAGGCTTTAAGAGTTCACTTGCATTTTGGAACACACCTACATCCCCTTATTTTTTGCTGTGCTATCACAGCAGCATGCAAATATAGGAAGAAAAAGCAAAGGCAGCCTTGCAGATAGACTTAGCATGAGTCTCGGATGAGTACTCAGGGTTGTCTTCATCAACCATCCTTCTGCTGTTTTCCTTGTCATTTCAAATGCTGAAAAAGACCATTAATAATTAATATCCTAGAATAAAGATTTGTGTCTAGTCCTGTTTGTTTGAAGCACCTGCCAACTGTGCACAAAATACATGGAGGGCTATTTCAGGAGGAGGTATCCACCCTGGAGAATATAAAAACCACCTACATGCTATGTGTGGATATTTTGTGATTGTGATGGAGGACTGACAGCTTTTGTATGGTGACATAACACCCTTTCCCCCAGAAAGTAAGCGTGTATGTCAGTTTATCCAAGCAGTCAGAGAGTAGCACTGTGCTGGAAGGCTATGTGAGGCCCTCTGACCCAGCTTCTGGAGTTTCCACCAGAAGTACCTTTGAAACAGTGGGACAAAGCTGGTGGCTTCACTCTTCCCAGGATCCCAAAGAACTGTGGGGGCAGGGAGTCCTGCAATTTGCAGGTCTTTGTGGAGGAACTTGAAGTCAAACAGTTTCAAGACGAGTGAGTCTACATTGTGTTACAGTTCACAGGAATCTTGCTCTTCAAGGACTTGAGCAAAGCTACAACCTAGAAAAACAAAATCAGCTTCCTGAGTCAAGCACCCACATCCCAGGCAGTAGTTGTAAGTCATGTCACATGTGCAGGGCAAGAACAAGACTGCCTTTTTTCACAAATTGGAAAATACTGGGAGGTAAGGCAAATAAGACACAAATCAAGTAGGTTTGGGACACTCTCAGTCACCAGTTGTGCCATTGAGGGGGAAGGCTGCCTACTCTGAAGCCCTGACTGGCAACTGGCATTTCTTCCCTTGTTTCTTACTCCCACTCACCTTTGGTGAATGCATGGGTTCAATACCTTCTGCAGGGGTTTTGTATCCAGGCTTTTGCATTTAGCATCCATATCTGGTTGGTCTCTGATATACAGGGAGCCAAGGCCTTCACAAAGAACACGTCTTGAGGACTTTGATAAGCTAACGACTATGGCAAGTATCCCTATGTTTGCAGGCTTCTCTGGCACAGTCCCTCTTTTGGTGCCGTGCTTCTCCCAGTACAAGGTTCTCTTAAAGTCTCCATTTTCACCACAAGTGATTGTTCCTGGCTCAGGGGCTTGCACAGGGAAGAGTGTGATCTGACAGGGGCCAAACACTCCAATGTGTAAAGTTCCTGTCTCAAATGCAAGTGAATAGACTGCTGAAAATGGCATATACAGATGCAATGGTACTTCCCCCAACTGCTTTTCTGGGGAGAATAATGCAGATGGTTAAAAACAGTGGGACCACACAGCCTACACAGGGTAGACACTGCCTGTGTAGTAGCTGCTACACAGTGGAAAGACTAAAGGCAGATTGCACTTCTTGCCCACAGTGAAAGAACACAAACCTCTACAACACAGGAGGGGACCAAGAAAGGCATGACCTCAAGGAGAAGCCAGTGGCATCAGGTGGAAATGTGATTCAAACCTAGATGAAAAACACGAGACATCACCTCCAGACATTCATAGGAGGAAATCTTGAGCAACAAAGGTGTTCAGCTGTGAGCACTTGCCTAGATGCATCTTCATCCTGATGGGCAACAAAATACTCAGCAGGTGTTTGTTCTTTTGTTATTCCTTTGTATTTTCGTATTTCTCCACAGTTTTTCACCTTAACTCTGTGCCCTCCTGATTTCCATCTTCTTCCTGAGGGTGCTTTGTTAAAGAGATTGAGATGAAATACTTAAACTTAAGTTATCCCTATGTAGCTGATGTTACCATGGCAAGGTTTATTCCAGCTCTTTAATGAGACCCCTGAAATACAAAAGCTGTCCAGCAATACTTACTTGAATGTTGCCACGGCAACCTGGGCACTCCCCAAAATTACTGGTTCTTTGAGACTTCAACCATTCAATGCATTTGAGCTGAGTTTTGAACAATCAGCTGAAGATAATGGGCAGATTGGTGCTTCAGCAGTGGAAAGGAGTGCCTGTGCAATCATAGACTGAGCATACAAGCATTTGAAAGCTTGATCAATTCCTTTGGATATTTTGAATAAGATCTCACTCAAAGATCAGTGTCTCTGCTAACAAAACTTTCTAAGTCTCCATGTCAATGTCTTCATGCCACTTGATTGTCTCCCTCCACATCTCCAGATCTTCAGGTACAAAAACAGTGGGGAAAAAAAAAATTACCTGAAGCAGTACCAAAGTAGTTGCAAATGACCAACATGACCTGTTCAATTAGAGACTTTTCTGATCATTGTCTTGAAATAATTCAGTGGCTGATTCAACTCCCATTTCTGTGGTTCTGTGAGAGGGCAAGAGTTATTGACTCCTGCTGATCACCTGTAACAAATGTCTTGCTACAGAGATGGCATATAATCATATGATATGACTGCTGAACCAGGAAGTGCTTTGAGTTTTTTTATCCAGGTTATATGACCCAGGTAATTATGTCTAAACGGCTAAGGGCAATTTTATTTAGATGTTTACCTGACAAGGGAGAATCTATTGATAGGCAGTGGTGCACAAGGCAGGCATATGTATGTACATTGCAAGCTTTGAATTTAGAGCAGGAAAAAGAAAACCATATGAAAATATTCACATGTCACAGCATGTGCACCAGAACAAACAAAACTGTCACTTCCATGGGTCAAAGGTGGCTGTAGGAATAAGCAGATATCCAGGGCAGAGGATTAACTGGAGTCAGGCTAGAGATAGAAAGGGAAGAAAGTGACCCAGATAAATACAGGAAGGATTTAGAGGACAAGTGTTGCACTCACTAGTGACCACAGCTTCTCCAGGATTTTTAAATACCAGGAGCAAAATTATTTGTCTGAGCTGAACATTTACAAACCAGAAGAACTGCCAGGGTAGTGATGAAAAAGTACCTCTGGGAGCTGATAATTTTCAGCCTCACCCAGAGTCTTTGCAGGGCTGCTTTCAGAGCTTTGCAGCACAGAAAGATGGGAGCTGAGAGCCAGCCCAGTGTACAGGGAACATCATCTCCAAGGCTGACAGTGCCAATACAGGAATCTTTAAAAGAAAGCCTAAGTGATCGGTGATCTCCTGAGACAGAGTAAAGCACCCACATTCTCAGGTTGTTTGTGAGTGTCCATGTAACAGAAAAATACAGTCTCTTCTGTGCCAAGGTATTTTAGATGCGCATACAGCACACAGGTCATGATGGAGATGGCATGATGAGATGTGACCTTCTGCAGCTCTGGAAAGATCTTCTGCAGCTCTGGAAAGGCAAGGCAACCAGCCCACTGCAAAGGCCAAAGCATTTCCTTACAGAATGCTAAGTCCAGTAGGCCACTGCAAAGATGGAAACCTCCATAAACACCTCAACTCTGAAATACCTCCCACTCTAACAGGGTTCTCAGTGGCCCTCAGTTCCTTGGCAGCTGCAGCAGGCACTTTTTCCTTGGTCCCTCAGGATCCTTCTCTAGAAAGGACTTAGCAGGAGAGCCACACCTGAACAAATGCCTTCCCAGTGGAAAGTCAGCTTTGCTTCTTCCTCAAGCCATGTGCTTCTGGAAAACTCAGATCCTTGTTTGAAAAATATTTTGTTCTGTTGTGCAATAAGAAGGCCCTATCAGACTGCATCTGTTGACCAGCACTGCATATGGAAGCATTTTTGTTTTGCCAAAATGTCAAATGCCACTTAAAAGCTCAGCAGCCTGAAGGCAAGGATGTAAATAGTCTCTGAATGGCCAAAAAACATTCTGAAGTGACTTTTTTTTCACCCGAGAATGACATACGCAGCCCAAAGCCCTAGTTAGATTTTGTGGTTTTGCTGCTATCTAAACCAGACAAGAAAGACCATTGTTACCCTATAGATAAGCATTTGAGAACTCAAAAAGATGACTTTTCCTTTGACTACAAAATGTATCCAAGCACAGTAGTCCTGTGAAAAGAAGGCAAAGCAGACCAAAGATAATAATTTTAATGCTACATGAAATACCTGGCTGAAGAATTATTTGAAGTCAAAGCTGATTATCCAGGTCATTAGTATCTGACACACAGATAAACAGGTAAGGACAACAAACTGTTTTGTGAAATACAGAAGTCAGCCCAAGATATCTTCCTTTCAAGCTGTCAAAGTAAAACTTACTGTACAAGAAAAAAAATAATTTCCTTGTAAATCAGAGCTACATATGAAGGGCTCCTGATGGAAGGCATGTGCACACGCTGGAGACCCCCAGCCTCACACATGTACATTGGACTTTAATGCATTCCCACGTAGTTTATATAGGTAGATGACAAGAGGAGGAATGTCCCGTCTTTCCCTTCCCTGTGGGTTTCAGTGCAGATGGGGAAAATCCTTAGTTTTGTACACAAAGGCATTGGCTGACTGTTGCTGACCATGTTTTTAACCATGGTGTTCAAGCTCCTTTAACAGTACCCAGAAAGTCTTTCTTAGGAGGACATGTGAAGCTTACAAGTAGAAGGCATTATTTGGCTAACAACACAGCATATTGTTAATATTTGATGTGCAGTTCAGATGATCACCATGCTTGCCAGCCCTACAGGACACCTCAGGAGTCATTGGTGGCCAGGAACGCATCAGTCAGATGGGCTGGTGGCTGGTCTCTGAGAATCCCTGGGACACAACCTCTGTATTTCTGGTTGCTTTCATTTCCCAGGTCAGTGGACACAGCTAACTCTGATGACTCTATCAATTACCAGCTCTGGGGTTTTTCTCTACTTTAGGATTGTATTTTTCAAGATGGTGTTTGAATCCTTCAGCATCTAAAAAACTTCAACAACATCAACAAGCCCAGTCCTTCTCTTATTTTTCTGCAGATTTTCTTACAATTGCTTCAACTATAGCACCAAGGGAGCAAAAGGGGGTGCAGAAGGACCAGGCCTCTGGAGATGGGTTGTAGTTTGCAAAGAGAGAGGCATACATATGCTGGAGCACCAGAGAGGAGAAAGGGAAATTAACACTGTTATAATATTACTGTTATATTAACAGAATAACAATATAAAATCACATCTGATTTTTGTGTGGCATCTCACAGCAGCAGAAGCAGTGCAGTCATGTCTCAAGGGGACCCAAGAGGAGGTAGTGTGATAGACAGTTTTGTGTGGATCACTGGCAAAGATGGCAAAAATCTTTTTCATGTCTGAAAATTACCTTTCCTGGGGACAGGAGCCCGACTGCAGAACCTAACTCTGGCCACAATGCCAAAACCATCAGGAATCCTCCAGGTCAGCAATGTCTCCCTTTCTAGGCTGTGGTATTTCTGGACCTGCAACAACCCAAATATAAAAAGAGGAGGCTTTTTATAGACATGCTACAGACAATGTTCATGCTAAGAGTTTAGCAGTACCACTGGTCCAGTGTCTGGTGTGCTGGGGAATCAGTAAGTAGGAGACTTCTCTGGGCAGTTGTCCTTCATGCCTTAAACCTAGGAATCTGCAGTTCCTGCTTGGGACACAGAAGTAACTCCAGAGGACTCACAGATAAGCAAACAAACCTCGGGTAGCAGCTTGGCGTGAGATGTTGCAGTTTGGTTTTCAGTAGCTTTTCCCTGACACTTCTGGGGTAGTTTCTTTGCATATGTACTGTGACTGTGGCTCAGGAGGGGAAGAGGAGAGGAAAGGAAGAATGAATATAGCTTGAGGTGAGCAGACTGGTATTTTTCCAAAATGAATAAGGCTGTTTAGGGGTTTTTTTACCTTGTTAGAGAGTAAGTACTGCAAAAAGGACATGACCAGAGAGGGTATGCATGTTAGGGAACTCTATGTATGGTTTAAATGGCTGCCAAGCAGCTTGCAATTGCAATGTCTCCCAGCCCAAACACTGCAGACAACCATGTAAGCTTGTTAGGGCATGGACATACACAGGGACAGCTGGGCATACAGTGAGCCAGTCCCCCTGAGCAGCACAGCCTCAGCTCCTGGGAAGTGCAGGGTGGGTCTATTGGTGGTGTTTGGGTACCTGTGTATCACACCACAGGGACTCTGCTTCTCCATCCCCATGGCACAGGGTCCTGCAGCTGCTGGGTAACTGCATAAAACTGGGCACCTTGTGACTCCCCAAAGAACTTTGGCACCTACTGGGTCTTGAGAGCACTGGTGTTTCTGTTATAAGAAATTCTTCTCCATGCCCTCTGCATGCAGGGATGAACCTGCAGACTCCTGCTCTGTGCAGGTATTGTGTGAGCTCCCTCTCACAAAGCATTTTTGTCCTTTTTGCCAAGTGATAGCTTCTGCCCAAGGCCAGGCCTTTCTTTCCTTTAGCCAGAGCTAAGTTACATAGCACTGACACTCGAAAAGAACAGCACTTCTGGCATTATTTCACCATTGCTTTGCAGTGGCAGCAAATACAACATAAAATCTCTCCAATTGTGACATGCAGTGTGGTACTGAAAACATCTTGTTTTGAGCAAGTAGCTAGAAGGTAAAACTTGGTAAGGAGTTTGTTCCCAGAAAATAAGAAGAAACATCTATTACTTTCCTTTCTGTCATTGATCAGTTATGATAAATACAGATGGTCTGTAGGTTTAAAGGATAAGTAAAAGACTAGCTGTAGTCTAGGTCAAATAGTGATGTTCCAGTGATCTACTCCATGAAGTTTGGTTTATGTACCCCCAGAGTCTGGATTCTCTAAAAGACACAGAAACTCTTCCATCTCTAATCAAACTGTTTCATCCCTTTTTCTCCTGTCTTTTCTTTCCTTCCCCATTTTGTTCAAAGGATGAGAAGAATCAGGTGTTGATCACCAATGCTTGGCTGCAGATGGTGAGTAACCTCTGTCAGTAAAGTCAAGAAACTGTCTAATTGAAAACTACTAAATGTGATTTCTCAGCTGAAAAGCTATCTTATGGATTGTGTATAATGCAATACAAGCAGGCATTTTAAGTTCTTTAAAATCTCCCTAGTACTCCTTTTAGAATTGAAAATTAAATTCAGGAGAATACACTACAAACCTGTTGACCTTTGAAATATGAAACCAACTGGACTGTTTTGCCAGTGGATGTAGGGATCTAGTGACAAAAACCCCAGAGTTAGGGTCCCATCATAGCTAAGAAGCGAATCTTCAAGGGGCTCAAGGCCCTCTCCATAACCAGTGATGGAGACTTATGAGCCCATAAGACAGACACCCAGTAAGACCTAGGCAACCTGCTGTGCCACTTCTGGGAAAATTCTGCCTCTGTCTGAAACTGGGAGCCAGGGCAGCTGAACACAGTCCCTGAACACAGAAGCGGTCACTGGACCATGTGCAGACTACTCATAGAGGGTGGTGAGTAGTCCAAGGACCACAGAGGGCCTGATGCTGCATTGCTGCTGGCAACACACAGGCACCTCTCTGGGATATTGCCCTCTCTCATGCTTTACAAACCTCTTCCATAAATATTCCTCCTCCCTTTTCTGCAACCTGCTCCAGCTGAGGATTCACCTGCACCACTCATGCAGAATAAGCAAAACTGGCCTTCATTACGGGAAGAAACATCCTTTGCCAGAGGGAGTTTCTCATCAGGTCTGCCTGGCTGCCTGTGGTGAGGGATACAATGTTTCCTTATGCTGCATAAACAGATGTTCTTAAGGGATTGTGCTTAGGAAAGAAGCAGTTCTTGAAGGAAAAAACTGTGGTAGACTTGAATGATTAAACTAATTCTTCTTTGATTTTCACAGCCAAACACTATCTCATATTAATATGTTCAACTGAGCTGGCTGTTTCTTCCTCAGGTACCTGCTGGGATTTGCAGCAGAAATGAGCATTTTTATATTGCAAAGACTAATCCAGACAAACCTCTATGATTACAAGTTTGTTAGGTCAGAGCGCATGGGTGTCCTGTCCCTTGCAGAGATGTTCTGCAGGTATAGCACTGATAAAGGTTTCCCTTGCAAGCCTCCTATTAAGCTTCATTTTAAGTCAGAAGGTTCTTCCCAAAAGCTGTTCCTGCACTGTTCTTGAATTAACTGTGTTGAGGTGACGGAGATGGGATCAGAAACAACACCTTGGCATATAAAGTTCATTTGCCTACCTCTCCTAGCAAGGTGGTTAGTAAAAGAGTCACCCAACCTTTGTAACAAATTAAATTATTTCCACCCAATGGGGGCTCTCAGACCGTGGTCCACCTACCACTAACCACCTCACCAGCAGACCTCTTAGAGGTGCCTGCTGCCAGTGGTTCTGCCAGCCCACCAGGAAAGGTTTGGGATGCCTGACTTCAGGCCACAAGATGAAGAGCTAGACACTCAGTCTTCAGTAGTCACACTGTTATTTCCTCTAGATGTGCCACCTTTCTTAATAATTAAAGCCGAGCATTAAACTATTATCATTCTGCTGCTGTTGCTATTGGCAAAATCTGTTCTGTTCCCATAATATTCCAGAGAACTTAGAAGACTTTTACAAGCTCATATAATCTGATGTATGTGTTTGCCAACAGTCCTGGGTTGATGTTTACCTGTCTTGGGATCAGTATGAATACCCAGGAGTGCAGAACTTGCGATTTCCTGCCGATCAGATTTGGGTACCAGACATTCTTCTCTATAACAGGTAAGCAATATGTGAAATGGCTGCTAAGAGATTAGAACTAAGTGCTGAAAATCAGCCATGCTTCACTGATGGTATGGGCCTTTTGCCACCTATAGATTTGTCCCTTACCCTCAAAAGTAACAAAAACAAGCAAGCATCAACCAACAGATTTTTCTAATAGCCAGTCTAACTCTTCCTTGCTGCAGTTTTGCAGATGTCTTCTTCAACTTTTTCCCAGTGAACACAGAGGGAAAACCATCTATAGTCTCTTCAAAATTGCTGTGTCTGCAGGAGAACTCTTGTCCTCTATCTGTCATAGTGTTTCTGATTGAAGTAAACAAATGGATTTTCATCTCACTTTTGTTATCACATATTTTATAAAACTCTCCATCATTTTTCTTCTACTCTGAACATTCTCTAATCTATTTTTCCTTTTCCAGAGATGAATCTAGCTCTCTCAACAGCATTTCTGGACTGTTGAATGAAGTCAAATCTCCCTAGACAGCTGTTTCCTTAATGCTTTCCAGGAGGAGGGGGTTTGGGGTAGTCTCTAATAATATCTTAATTCTGGACTTATTTTTTGATCTCTTGTAAACCCCAGATGTTGTCATTCAACTCTGCTGTCTTACTAGATTTTCCCTGGTATGTCTTTCTCTGACAGTTTTTAGGGTAATGCTTTCTAATTACCCAGAATGAATTTCATTTTGTTAGTTTCCAGAGTTCACCATGATCCATCTTTCATTCCAAACCCTCACTACAAGATATCCAAAGGAGGCCTGGAGTGACCTAGATTGTTTAAGTGTGCTTCTTTACTTCAGCTTTGCTTCTTACTGTCTATTCCTTTTCAATTTCTAAAAAGGAGGCATACAGCCTGGTCCATATTACTGTGGTTTATAAGAACATGCTGAAATTCACATAGATCACCAGCCTCTTCTTAGAAAGAAAAATAGATTGATTTGATGCAGTTGAACCTTCAGAAATCTGTGCCAGATGTTTCACCCCATTTTCTTTGAAGTCAGGCTGATGTGTCTATCATTTCACCTTTAAATGAAGTCAGAACTCGCTTTGATCTCCCCTAATGCCCTTCCCTTTTCTCCACAAGCTCTCACAGATAATTGTTAATGCTGCAGAGGGTATTTCGGCCAGTCCTTTTAGTTCTCTGGAGTAAATTTCATCATCTCTTCTGGGTAGAATCTGTCTTATCTACATTTCCTTAACCTGTTCGTCCCCTGTTCTGCCATGGACTCTTGCCACTGTGTGAGAATGAGTTGCAAAGAGTGAGGCATACAGGGTGCAGAATTCTGCAGCTCTCTGCACCCTGTTGTTTTTTTTCCTTTCATAGCAAGTGATGGATCAATTTGATCCTTTGTCTTTTCCTTGTCTCCTTGTATTTATAAAAGCTCTTTTAGTTGCCTGTTAGATTTTAGATAATTATCATTCCAGATTTCGGCTTTTCAGTGTCATCCCCTTTGTTTTTCGTTGGGAATAATACTGAGGACTAAGGACTCAAGAGATGGATAAAGAGCAGATCAGAAGAGTAATGGAGGTTCTGAATTTTTTAAGTCTGGTTGAAAGACAGGGTATGTAGAATAGTGTAGTCATGCAGCACAGACCTGTTCATAGCCACTACAGGCAAAGCTCTACAAGCCAAGGACCCCTCTGTGGTTACTCTTCCCAAGAGACTCCTTGGAACATGCCCCTAGACCTGCTCCTTTGAAGAATCATGTCCTCATCTGGTTCATTTCTCCTTTAATTTTCTCAGAATTTTTGGAATAGTAAAGAACTCCTCTTTCCTTTGTCCCTTTGGCTCTTGGAGTTTCAATGAATCTCCTCCTACAAGCCCCTAAAATAACTTCTCTCCAGTGGTTTTTTGCAATGCTAGAAGCAAACCCTTGTCCTCTCTGCATCTCGGGAGACTGCAGAATTGTTATATCAGGCCACCATTGCTGTTACAACACATATCTGGATAAGGTAACAGATAACTTGATTTATGTAGCGAGCCTCATTTTGACAGGTGCCCTAGAAAAGCCTCGTTGTCCCAACTGTCCACATTTTGGATAAGGCTAATGTGACACTTTTGCTTCTTTTCCTTCTGCTTTTGTTCTGAGACATGCAACACTCTGCCTCTCACTTCTCTGAGGATAGTGTGTCATGCAAGCAGCCTGCCCAGGTGCAGGCTGACAGTAACTACTGTCAGCCTGCACCTGAGGTATTAGTCAAGGCTAGACACTTCTCCCAGATGCAGGAACTTAATTCAGCCAAACCCTTATTTGTATGTTGACAGTTACATCTTTATTCACACATCAGCTTGCTTTTCCTTTGTTTTGTTCTGTTTTGTTTTTACTGTGTTACAGTGCAGATGAAAGATTTGATGCAACATTTCACACAAATGTGCTGGTGAACTACTCTGGATCCTGCCAATATATTCCTCCAGGTAGGGGAGAGGGAGCATTTGTTTACTTATAATCAAATAATTTCAAGCACATTTCCTTCATGAATGAAACCAAGGTGTTTAAAAACCATCTGTGGAAATTTTGCTACCTTTCTAATATCGGGACAGATCCACCAAGAAAATTTAAGTCTACTATCAGGAGTATGTACACTTTATGAATCAGTAAAATGTTCTCCTGAGCAGTTTGCTCCGAACATCCAGCTAAGGTGTCATCCAGAGTAAGGTGGTGTGCACCATGTCATCATGTTTCATGTGCAGTCCAGCTAGGTCTCTGTTGTGTGGAGAGGTGTGTGAGCAGAGGAGACCCCAAGAGCAGCACCTGATCAGCATTGAAGCCCTTCCTGCTAGACTGAGGATAAAGATCCAGTTGAAAAGACCAAATGGGATTGGTCTTAGCCAACTGGGCCCAAGTCTCAGTCTCTTTTCATCTGTGTTGCTGATTCCCTGCCTGCCTGGTCCAACAGCCAGGATTCACCAGCAGACACTCAGACTATTCCACAGTTGCTCACTGTGGTGGACAAAAATGTCCTAAGCTTTGTGTCATACCATAGCATTGTCTCCAAACAGGTCCATGGGGCCCAGCGGGGATCAGAAGTGACTTACCTGATGGCTGCTCCATTGTTGTTCCCTACCCATTAGACCCTTAAAGCATCCCAGAACATGAACTAGACACATCCAGTTAAATTCAGGGCTCGGTTACCTCACAGATGATAAAGGCCAGCACTGAGCAAGGTTTAGCACAACAATGTATTTTCAAAGGACTGTGGGTCTGAGGCAGGGCCTGACCAGGAACTCCTTTCAAAGAGCTAGTCACAGTACAGTAAGTCCCTGGGGTGTACTCTTTGCTCCAGTCAGACCAAGAAACACTGCCTGTAATCTGCTAGGGCCAGCTGGCACTGCTAGACAGGCTGGGCTGCTCCTGGGTGGCCACAATGTCCCAAGCAACCTACCTCAAGGACGCAGTGAGAGAGATCTTTGCTGGTGGAGAAAGAGAGGTTATTCTCCCACTCATGGCAGCATCTTCCACTTGCAGTACTTATGTGGTTACCCAGTCTGTATCACCCAGAATTTTTGAAGAGAAAACTTGCTCACTCAGAGACAGAAAAGGGTAAGATGAAATGCACTCTGCACATGCTTGATTGTGACTGATTTCTATCTACAGGCATTTTGAAGAGCACATGTTACATTGATGTCCGCTGGTTCCCCTTTGATGTGCAGAAGTGTGACTTGAAGTTTGGCTCCTGGACTCACAGTGGCTGGTTGATTGACCTGCAGATGCTCGAGGCTGATATTTCCAACTACATCTCAAATGGAGAATGGGATTTAGTGGGTAAATTGGCCAACCTACAATTTTTCAGTAGTCTAATTTTCAAAGGCAAACCTCAAATATATAGAAATAATCAATCAATTGGACCTGGAATACAGATATTAAAAATGTAGATCTAAGAAGAAGCAAAAAAAGAGGGAAAAAATCACATATCAGAGACAGCCTTTCAGCAACATTCATTGAACTGTGTCTGAAAACACTGTGTTCTGAAGCGATTGTCTGCCACTGAGTACATAAATGAAAGCTACTAGTCCTGACACATCTGAGCAGTTTGTCAGCATTAAACTTGGATGTGTCTCACGTAGGTGCATGGAACACTACTGTCATATTTATTCTAATACATCAGCAAAATTGATTGGTGTAAAAAGTATTTCAGCAAAACTTTTACATAAATGGATCTTTCTCACCCAGAAATGCATCAAAGTGTCTACCAATTCATGGAACCCACAGATTAGTATGTCTCTCTTCTGTGCTTTGGGAGATACCTGTATTTTCAAAAGAACTTATGCCCACAACTAGTTATTCAGAGTGAGCTTCTAGTCAGTTATTTTGAATGCATTTATGTAGCTGGAAGTCACAAGTAATATTACAGAAATTGATGGAACTTAGACAACTGCAAGGAGAGGTTACAAAAAAAGAAATTTTGTCTTCCAGTCTGGATATAACGACAAGAAAATAAGTGCCCTGACCAACTGTATACAGTATTTTTATCATTCAGAGCATCTGAGAAATTATATTTAGTTTCGAAGAAGACAGAAGACTCCATAGTGAACTCCTCCTAAAGTCCAGCTATTTCAGAGCAATCCTCCCTGTCCAGTGCTCCTTTTTAGTGGGTATTTTTGTCCAATAACCTTGCATATCTGATTAAGAGTTTGTGGTTTATATGCCTTCAATCCTGACCAGGGGAGAACAAAACAGGGACTTATTTAGTTCATATGGCAAAAGCATTGAATAGCATCTTAGGCAAGCCATGGCTATATCCTTTAACAAAACTTTGCTAAGCCTCTGCCAAAATGCACACGTTGTCACATCATCTGTCGTGTCCTCAGAAACAAAAGAGAAGTGAGCAATTTTGGCATGAAAGATACAAGGTGAAGAGTTCTTCCAGCTCTCCTGACATTTCCAGTGCTCTAGCAGTCCCCATTACTTAGTAGGTCAGGCAATCTGCTGCCGCAAGACTACCGTGGGCAACCCTGCAGTACATCTGTGTTGGACAGCTATGTCTCTTCAAATCTGCCAGGCTGTGAGCTTAATTTGGCGTCTTTTTGAAAAGTAAGCCATACTCTGTCTGTTTTTCCTGACAAAAAAAAAAAAGAGCAAATATGTATAGAAGATCACAGAAAAGTGTCACTTGTCACACAGAAAATCCACTGCATGTGGTAGTGAATATCACATCAACAGTATGTGACCATTCACAGAATTTAGGAAGGCAGATTGCCCATTTTTCTTGTTGAGGTTGTGATGCCCAGGACTGTTTTGTTCTGGCCCAGATGAGCTTTATTAGCTAAGCTAGGCTCAATTGACTCAGCAGATATGAAAATAAACCCTAGGAAACACAGAAGGTGGACTAAGAACAGCAGAGGTGACACACATTGGCTTATAAACCATCACTTCTTGGTCTAGTCCAGGGAGGTAACTGTGAGTCCTGCTCCTCTCCCCACTCCTCTGATCACCCTCTCTGTAGGTGTCCCAGGGAAGAGGAATGAGATGTACTATGAATGCTGCAAAGAACCATACCCAGATGTGACGTACACCATCACCATGCGTCGACGCACCCTCTACTATGGCTTGAACTTGCTCATTCCCTGTGTTCTCATATCTGGCTTAGCACTGCTTGTATTTCTTTTGCCAGCTGATTCAGGGGAGAAGATTTCTTTAGGTAAGTGCTAAAATACATTTGTTACATAAGCATCCTATAAAACAGAAAAGCAAATACCTCATGGTGTCATGGTGCTCAAAGAAAAAAGACTTGACTAGAAGAGCAATAGAAGTACTTTTTTGGTTGCAGGGACAAGGGTAATAGCTTTCTGTATGGCATTCACACATCCTGTGCTACACCTACAACATCCTTTGTACTGGGAGGAAGCTGATCTGGTTGCTGGCACAGGCAGCAATGATAGTATTCTGTCTTGCCTATTATGTTCTTTAGTACATCTCAATGCATTTCACAGCTCGTTAACTCTCTTTTTCAGATAAAATATACTAGGAAGCAGAGTGAAGGCTGTTAACAGCAGCAGCTGAACACCAGATTTTCACCTTCAAAGTTCAGCTCCCAAAACACCTAGCCATGAGTCCCCTATGAACACAGGCATGGAAAGGCTAAATGAGATTTACTGCTGTGCATGTTGATAAAAATGGGAAGGGTTCTTCCAAGAGAGTATAGGAGAGAGCTGTAAATACATCAGACTGGCCCAGATGAGGTCTTAAGAGTTAATTGTGCATGATTCTGTCTCAGGACAGAGATTTCTAAATTGAATAAACTGGTCTCGGTGGTTTTTTTTTTGGTTAAAAAATAAAAGGTATCTGAGCAGCCTGCCTCACAGGAACTAAAACACAGGCTATCTGGGGTACAATTGCTGTCTATGAAATATAGGATGGGGATAAGGAAAAGTATTATTTGAGCTGAAGTACAACATTGACACGAAAATAAGAGCTAATGTTCATGCACTGACCTTTGGGTTTTTCAGTATCAGGATGGTTAGGTTTAGCAACAGCCTTTCCAGATAGAACAAAGATCCTCTTTTAAAACAGACTGCATGTCTTTGAGGGATGTTATATAATGTGCCACAGCAAAACCTAGGCTGCTGTCTGTGCAAGTCTCTCCTAGCTCTTAACAACCTTTTGCGCTTAGTTCAATGTTTTGGAAAAGCACTGTAGTTCACTAGTTTTGCAAGCTTCATTTCACTTAGCAAAAAAGATTTCTCCATTACTTTGAGAGAAGCAAGGGTTTGTGTGTATTAGATAAAAATGAAAAGAGAGAGAATTGCATCTAAAACACTTTCACTTTGTGGAAGTTCTAATCTTCATTGACAGACATGAAGTCATGGGTTTGGCTTAGCTGTATATCAGGACAAAGCTATATTTAACAGCAAAGACATCAGAGGAGCAGCTGCAGAGTCCATTTTCCTCATTCTCCCTAAATATGTTCACTCCCTCCAGGTATCACTGTCCTCCTTTCCCTGACTGTATTCATGCTGCTTGTGGCTGAAATCATGCCTGCAACTTCTGACTCTGTCCCACTAATAGGTAAGTCAATTTTCACTGCTTTGTGTACTATATATGATGCCTCTAAAGAGCTGTTCAAAGCCAGTTTGAGGACTGACTCTTTTTTTTTACTCCAGTTTTGCATTCAGCAAAGTCAGGAATGTCAGTCTGGACCACCATGTCACCACGTACATGTATGAAAAGGACATACATGAGGTTACAAAAAAGCACTGGAAATATTACATAAGCAGGTAACTGCAAGGATTGTGAAGACACAGAATCAACACTGCTGAAAATTCATCTTTCTTCTTCTGCATCATCCCACCTCCCTGCTATTACACAAATCCTTCCTACCTTCTCTTGTCATTGTTGGACACAGAATAAAAATGCTTGACTCCAGTCAACAGGCAGAAGAGAATCAGAAGGCTTTATTTACAATTCATTCAGCCTTTTAATAACATACTGCACTAGAAAGGCACCATATTGGTCCATAGGATGGACACCTCTCTCCGTTGGTTAAGTAACACAGAAAACACCTGGGAGAGAGGTTTTTATGGGAAAGGAATATTGTTTGCTCAGAAATGTTATAGGAAGAATAGTTACTTACACAAAGTTGCTTGGGAAAGGAGAAACTGCTGAAAAGTTTCCCTCGGGAAAGCCAGCAACCCTCAGGCTTCAGAAACACTGGGCCCACATTCTCTCTTCTCTCTGATTGAAGAGCAATTCAGGATACAACAGTAAAAATTCAAGTAAATCACTGAAGCATTTTTAATATGTATGGAAAACTATGGGATAGATCATCATCTGGGGATTGTGAGCCAGACAGACATTGTTACAGCCTCTGTTTTTACAGGATCACCCCTCTACATGGTCTCATGGGGCCTTATTGCAGGGTAGAGAGCATAAACCTGCCCTATTTTATAAAATAAAAAAGACTGAACACTATCTGAAAGACCTGTGGCTACAAATCATGACTATAGTACATGTTCTAGACAGTAGAAATTAACAAAATAGTAAACAATATATCTAGGTGCTGATGGAAGATGCACCTCACAATTGTATAATGAAAGCCTCAAAAAAGTTATATAATGATTATGACCAAAAATGCATTTACTCAGACAGCTTTACTATCTCTCTTCAAGGCTTTAAAAGGAGGCCTGACTCTGGGGAAGGAGGATAAACATGCAAGGATAAGGACGATGGCACATATAGGCAAGAGTTTCTGGAAGCCTCCAAAAAACATACACATTTTAGTGAATGTCAGTAGGACTCCTGGATTTGAGTCATACAGGAGCTTCCAAAAAACTAATAAAACCTCTTTCTGAAGATATACCTAGGACACAATGGAGACATTTCTAAGAGAAACTTGTGTGTAGGGAGGAGACACAAGCTATTTAGAACCACTCTTGACATAAGTTTGCTGCATATAATACATAACAACCCCCATTTAGAGTTTGTAAAGGGGTACGCTTGCCTATGGCCCGTCCACGAGCATTAACCTGAATAGCTTCTACTAACACAGTCTTCTACCATAGCAACTAGGATTTGTACCAAGAAAAGCTATGAATAATTATGTATTTTTGCAGACTTTGATGCTGCAATAACACAATTTCTGCTTATCAGAGAATTCCTAAAGTTGCTGCAAATTATATCTACTACCCTCTCATTCTCTGCAAATATTTTAATTTTTTGTGGCAGATAATCACGTTGGTCTGACATGATTTATTCTTATTAAATGCTGGATGGCTGTTTAAAATCCCCAGTCTCTTCCTCATCTGTCCAGAAATGCTCCTCGAGGACTTGCTGCCTGATTTACTCAAGGACAGAGTCAGAATGACAAAGCTATTGTTCTCTGGATTGTCCTTTTGAGCTTTTTAGAAGTGGATACAACATCTGTCTTTCTCCATCTCCTTGGTCTTGCAATGATCCCTTTAGGACTCTTGATGATCCCATGGATCTGGGCAAGGTCAGATCTCAAAATAAATCCATGAGGCCTTCCTTACCTATTGCTGGTTGTGTTCCTAATCTTTGAGTCATTTGTAAACACAGAGATGTCAGAGACCTTGATGGTTCAAACTGAAGCAATGTACACAGTCCCTTGACCTTATCATTGTTCACGGTCACCAAATCATGCCCTCCTCTCAGCAGCAAGTCTGTGTTTGCCTTGCTCAGGTGTTTGTGTGGTGTTTGTGTAGTGACAGAAACTCTTCCTGCTGCCCTTGATTCCCTTGCCAGTCTCAATTAATGAGTTTTAACATTGTAACCATGTTGACCATAACCAACCATAATGACCAGACAATGCTTCCAAATTTTCTTTCTGTAGCCTGTCCCTGCTTCCCACAACCCCCCTCACTTCTGCACTGAAGACTTAACATGAGTTCACAGTTTAGCCACACTCATCTAGTGGTGTGCTTACCTATTTGTTGCATTTTGAGGTGCTGTGCTTTAAGCCCTTGCAGTTTTCCTGTGGGACTTTATCTTTCAGTGCATTCCCAAGTAGGATCCCAGCTACTAGTTCCCCCCTAAAATGACAAGTCTGTTCACCTGAAGTCCAAGGTCTACGCTCTGCTGTTCTTAGTCCTCACTCAATTCATGGTCCTGAGTTTCGCTGTTTCACAACTCTAGCCTAGGTTGCCATTGATTATCATGTTCTAACAGTTCTTCATTGTTAGTAAAGCATACTGTGCACCACCCCTGCTTATATGTATTATATGTGCTGCCTTTTCACAGTCATCAAGATAGATCAAGGCCCTGATGGCAGTGAGGGTTTGTGATAGAGAGATTTCCCTGAGTTGTTTTAAGAAGTCCCCTTGTCCACTGTCTTTGGATGGTCTGTTATGCACTCTCACCACAGAATCACTCCTGTTGGCCTCTTCACTGAAATTGATTCACCAACTCTCCAGCAGCTCTTGTCCATCCAGACAAATGCTCCTCATATCCAAGGGGCTTCTTCACATAACTTCTTCTCCTGAAGATCTTCTGGTAGTGAGAAATGTCCCTCAATATCTCAGTTTTCCAGCAACATATTTTATCATGATTATGTGCAGAGTTTCAATTGGTTCTGCATATTCCCCAGACTTTATGCATTTTCTCGCTCTGGAGGTGAGCTCTCTACCTTGTTTCAGCATTCTTGAGGTCTTTCTTGCTCTGACTACCCAATACCATATTTTTCTCACCATTGTCTTCTACTTCTGCATTTACATTTAGGTTGCTATCTCCCTTCCACAGTATTTGTAGTTTAAACCCCTGCCCCTAACTCCTTGCTCCACTCCAAATTTGCAGGGAGACTGCTTATTCATTTGGCTTCTGCAGCCAAACAGCCCTTGTTCAGCAAGTGCTCAAAGCTGGGATGTGCACTTTTACATGATCTCGAGTTCTGAAAATGTTATCCTTAGTCTAAAAAAGTAACATAGCATCTTTTCCTCACTGGTCTTACAGGTGTTCTCAAATGGGATATTTCAGCTGCTGAACTGAATATGCCAGGTCATGATCACAATTTTTCAGTGTGATCTCTGGTTCAGTTAAAAACATCAGAATTTATATGAGGAGAAGGAGTACATTTGGAAAGCTCATTCAAATTTTGAAGAATCAGCATGGTTAGCAGCAGGTTGCAGGAATAAGCAAATCTTCTAAAACATGTGATTTGTGAAGGATGCAGATAATTTGATCTTGAAGGAGGAAGATGCCTTGCTGATCTGCTGAAGAGTCAGTGTTACTGGTCTTCATGCATGTGGGTGCAGAGATGCTTTGAAAACATGATTCCATATGCTTTAAAAATCTGCATTATATTCTTAGGGCCTGAGTTTTTAAAAACAAACATGCATCCATACCTCTCTGGATCTGCATGCACCCTCACAGCCTTTGCTGTTTCAAAGACAATAATCACAGAATCACAAAGAATCACAGAATCACAAGGTTGGAAGAGACCTTCAAGATCATTGAGTCCAACCCAGCCCTAACACATCAGCTAAACCATGGCACTGAGTGCCATGTCCACTCTTTTTTTAAACACATCCAGGGATGCTGACTCCATCTCCCTGGGAAGAGCATTCCAATCCTTTGTCACCCTTTTTGTAAAAACTTTTTCCTAATTCAAATCCATATTTCCTGTGGCACAGCTTAAGACTCTGTCCTCTCGTTCTCTCAGTTGCTTCATAGAGAAAGATACCAACCTCACCTGACTACAACCACCTTTCAGAGAGTTGTAGAGAGTGACAAGGTTCCATCTGAGTCTTCTTTTCTCTAGGCTAAACAACCCCAGCTCCCTCAGTCGTTCCTCGCAGGGCTTGTGCTCCCAGCTCCTCAGCAGCCTCATTGCCCTGCTCTGGATGCACCTCCCTGCTCCTCCTGGACACACCATTCCTGATATGGCCTAATGTGCTGTACTTTTTTCTTCTGACCTCAGTTTTTACTACTGAACTCTAATAATATGGGAAAATATTACAGCTGCTGTTGGAGTGTCTTTATTGAGGTAGCAAAGGACAACTAGTCTAATATGACACCAAGAAAAGTACTAGCTTTTGCAATTTGGAACATATTTACAGAGCAATGTGGAAATCACATCTTAGTTCCTCTTAATTATGGGGAGCCTCAAATTATATTAATAACAAAGCATTTCTCAGATTAAATAATCAGAAGGATGCAAGTGGGACAATACAATTGCAAATACCTTTGCAAATTGGTCACCCCTTCCTTGGTATGTGCTCTGCATTCTCTGTCTGTTTATAAAGCTGCCTAAAGTAGAGACTCTCAAACTCCACACATCCAACTTCCCTAGACGAGAGATTCTCATTTCTCAGTAGCCTACCAACCATCATGTTAATATATGTTAGGAACAGGTCAACTTCTTTTTCTGTAAAGAGCAAGTGACAAGACTTGGTCTAGGAATCAGTAGCAGGCTGCTGATCACCTTTGAGCACCAGGACCCTGCTGCTTCCACTTCAGGGTTATGGGTACAGCTTTCCTTTCCACAGTGAACAATCCTATTTTCTGTGCCAAGAAATGTTCCTGTTGGACAGGCTGGTCCCGTGCTGTCATTCAGCTTTCTTGGGATTTTCATTCACATCAGTAGTTAGCTGCTCTTTGCCCAGTACAATGTCAGCTTCCATCCTTCTCTAGCACACCCTCCCTTTGGGGGAAAATATTTCTTTTTAAAGCTCTGATTTCAACAGCATACATCTATGCAAAGAAAGGCACCATAGTGCTTCAAAAATTGAATCCTGCCCTTCCACAGAGATGCCAGTGAAAGGAGAAGGCTGAACCAGGGAACAATGCCTCTTTTTCTGTTTAAAACATTAATCACCTATAGCACAGCAATGAGCTCAACTATTTAAATCAAAAAAAGTTGAAATCCCATGACATCTGCAAACACAACAGTTTGGCTAGAATCCAGCACAAGTCAACTTTACAAACAAGGATTCTTTCTCTACAGGGTACTGGAAGTCCCTCCTGGCACTTAAAACCTCTAGAGTGTAGCTTCTAAAAGACTTTCAGACCATGGCCATACAGCAGCAACTGTGTCCTAAACCTACCCTTCCTACTGCAGCTTAATCATGCCTTGCAGGAAGTCTGTCTTGCTGCAGTCATGATTTTACTTTTAATTTTTCTCTTTAAAGTTACTTTTACCAAGAGTCCATGTAAGCAGGAAACTGGAGCTCATTACTTGAGGAAAGTATGTACAGAAATGCAGAGAACTCTGGTCTCACTGCACAAATCACTGGGTAAAATCATAGAGCCTATGTGATACAGCTCAGGTATAAGACAATTGTTTTTCTCTCTTTCTAAAAACCTATGTAGTTATGCAGATTTGTTTTGCACTATAAATGCCAGTAATTTCATGTACCTTCTAGTCCCTATTATTGCACTCATCCAATGCATTACATAGGAAGACGTAACCATGTCTCACTGTGTTGATTTCCTGGTTCAGCAACTAAATCAAAATGAAACAAATACTGTTATTAACAAGTACTGTTATTTTAATTGGAGCCTTTGTACAAGCTCAGTCTCTGTCTTTTGAAATTAAAGGACTGGGTAATTCATCTGAAAACTATATTTGAGGTATTTTGCTCTACACTGGAAGGACTATTTTATTTTTTTAAAGACATTGGGATCCATGTTAGGTGAATGGTTGAACGCAATTATATTAGAGGTATTTTCAAACTTAAATTATTCTATTATTCTAGGTACATAATAGTGGACAAGAATCTGGTTTTGGTAATAGTTATATGGTTATTTCTCAGGAAAGGATGAGTTCCTTCCTTAGGCAATAGACATCTGCCTGAATTCCTTTAAAGTCTTCATATCCCTGATCTGTTTCATTAAACTGTGTTTTCTATTCAAAAGCAACCTTATAATTAAGACCAGGAAATCATGCATTAAGAAGTCACTAAGGAACAAATTCCTCGAAGCCAACAGATATTTTTAACTACAACTCTTACCTTTCATTAATATCCTTTGTCTAGAGCCTCCTTAAGATTACACAGTTGGTCATCATGTGGTCTTCACATCCAGTGGTACCAAATAAAGCAGTGATCAGAATCAAATTTATCAGGCACTGCTGTAGGAAACTCTTCAATAATGGCTCAAGATAAGTTGGTAGTTTGGGCCCATAGACTTAAAAACTTCATCTCCTAGTGTAATATTTAGTTCCTACGAAAGTCAGCCAGTGTCTCAGAAAGACAGATCAATCCACAGCCCATGTTAAGTCAGACATGGCCAAAAGCCATTGCTCTGGAAAATTTAGGCCAATCCAGTGAGGAGCCTAACCAGCACATCACCCTGACTCCTCTTTACCCTGCCTGCAATATCACCTCCAGAGGGACAAAACTTTTGGGGCCACATGGCAGTGTCTGCAATTCTCCCCTCCTGCTGTCTGCTTCCAGCAATAGATGCTTCAAGGAAACACCAGTCCCCAGCCCTAGTAAGCCACAGGTTTACTTCTTGTTCCATTCTGCAGCGAGACACAGGCTGTGCAGAACTTACATCTCCCACCCATTTTACATTCACCTCTGCTTTCCTATGCTGCAGTCCCACCACTGTGAGGACTGGGTGACACTGTGCAGAGACAGACCTAAAATGCCTGCTTTGAAAACTTCACAGAGCTCTTTGCACTTGTATTGATCTGAAGCTCTTTAGGCTTTGAGTTCAGGCTCCAGGTAGCACAGAAGGTACAGTCACACAGAAGAAAAGCCATCAGCACCCACTGCTGGACTCTTTCAGCTTCAGACCAAAGCTGCAATAAGCTCTGACTTAGCAGCTCTCTGTCCATCCTAGTCCATGCTCTGAGGAAGTATCACTTTCAAAGTACTTTGTCAAACCGGATAAAGCACACTTCCACCCAAAAGCCAAATTTGAAAAGAGATGTTCAGATGTCTCAGGCCAGTCAGATGATTCTTTTCTTCTGTAAACACATTTTATACCTTGCAATTTGAGACTTCCCCTTGCACAGGAGAAGTGGTTAATAATTTCTGATTGTTTTCCATGCCAAAATAATTCCAAAGCACTGCAAATTCTTATTTTCTACCATTTCTCTCCAAAATAGCACCACTGATTTTGGATCAAGAGTCTATGTTTTGCTTTAAAAGGAGTTTATAACAGAAAGTGGGGAACAGCAGGAAGCTGGTATGAAGACAGTGTTTGAAAGGGGAACATGAGGTTCATAAATATGAGGAACTGGTACTTCCTATGATTAACATCCATGTGATGCTTGACATTTTGGCTGGATGTATCAAATAAAGCACAATAAAAATAAAGTTATCTCCATCTCCAGTTTGCAAAACTGCATTTCTATGTTTTATTTTGCTAAGCTCCTCTGCATTCTTAAAAATCTCAACTTACTTGCTGCTTAGGGCTCCATTATGGTGATGTTTTCCAGTTGTGTCCCCTTCTTGCTGTTCCTTACCACACCTACGCCGTTTCAGTAAGCATGAACACTTTGCACTGTAGTTCAGTACTTTTGCAGCAGATGCTTGGGGTGATTTCTTGCATTTGGTCGTACATCAAATGAGACTGGAAATTACTAGGACGGGGAAGAAATGTGTGCTTTGTCGCCTTCAGGAGTTACAGATTGATTTAAGTTATGAACATAAGGAGTTCGTTGTTCTGACTAGAAAGAAAATTAGATTATTCCCTATTATATTTTTTGTCATCTTCCAATATGTTCCCACCTGATGCCATCTCACTTTACTCTGTCCCTTTCTGAGTTTTTGGAGTACTTTTCCCCCCTATCCTTTCATGGTCCTGCATAGTACTTTGTCAGAATCAGGACCATGCTCAATCTCTTTCACGAAATGGAAATGCTCATTCATGGCAGTTCTTACAGTTTCATTCCCCATGATCAGTGATGCTTTTCTCAAAGCTAAGAGTTTTGGATGCTTTTTCTTTACAGAAAAAATCAGTCAAACAAAATAAGAGAACAGTTTTCGTTTTCAAACTCCCATTTCTATTCTTAAAAGCATATGGAAGGAGAAGAATTTCAAAACACAAGTACCATAATCATATGTCCACTTCTGTATTTCTTTGCTATTTGTGTACAACAATAATTCATAAAGAGACTTTGTCTTCTATCTTTTGATTTTCTTCATCTCTGAGTAACTCTGTTATTGCCCTTTGTAGACTGCCACAGCCTCTGCACAGCACCAGGTCTGGGTTCTATCACAGGAGAAAATGAAGAAGGGTGGTTGGAAGCCCCTCTGCTGATATCTGAGGTTTTCATCAACCTCCGCAGGCTTTAGTTCTCTCAGCTGGACCATTTCCAGAAGAAGAAGCAGTGAATATCTCATTCTGAGCTCACTTGAAGCACAAAGCATTCAGCCCTGAATGACTGAAATTACCAGACTCAGAGTGGCTCTAATTCAGTTATTCATTTCACATGCAAAACCTGATGTTTTCTGAAAAGATAGAATAGAAACAGCAACACCAGTGGCAGGCCCTCAACATCCAGCCTGGGATTAGTGTGAATGGCTGAGCACAACACTTTCCTCCCTCCCCTAGTATTTCACAGGAGCAACAAGGCTGTAACTGGTCACAGTGCAGATGCTCTGTCTTTCTTGTGATTGACTACGTTAATAAATCTGGGTCGTATGATAACTGCTGGCATGCTATGATTGATATGATATATGATTGATATGATATGACTGTTCAGTGACAAAATCAAGGCATAACATCTATCTTAGGGATTCTGGTTTTTTTATTCTGTCCCTAATTAGTCCTTGAGGTTAATCCAGTTCCACTTCAGATGTACGTCTTCCAAAACATCTCTAAAATAATCCTAAGATGCTTCTCTAATATCAGATAATGACACAAAACATCCAAAAATGGTACTGAATGCTCTTAAAATTATGAATTGCAAACCACTGCTATCGTTTTGATATAGGTGACATCAGAGTATTCTTGCAAAGAACAAATAGCTGTTGTCAATGACTTTTTAAAAGACCTTCTGACTATCTGTGGTTTTATGAGATCCATATTTGTTGTAACAACAGCATCTGATCCTCTGCTGGTTGTCCTGGGACAGATGATGATAACTCCTAGATGTTAAAACTGCTGTCCAGATAGTATGTTACATAATGCCTCTGGAAAAAAAGAAAATCAATTGTAAAAGAGCAAATATTTTGCAATTCTTAAAGTTCAATCAAGCATCCAAACCAGCTCTTTTGTTCACTCACCTCTGCTGAAGAAAGCAGCATACAGGTTTTAAAATATATTAAGAGCATTTAGAAGCGACCAGTACAGACCTCAGTATCCCTGAGGAATGTTGCTGTGTAAGTTGGAGATATGGAGGGGCTCCACACACAGGTCTTCTGGTACATTTTTCTGGACTGTGGAGGCTACCCAGGGCAGAGTGCAAATGAGCTACTTCCTCTCCAGAATGTGTCAGTCACTTCTGAGCTCTGCCTCAGAGCAGATCAATTACCAGCACCAGACTCCTGGTCTTTCACGTGCACCCTGATCTGGGATTGCTGTTCCTGACACTTTCCACAGTGAAGGGAATTGTTAAAGATGCTAAGACAATCTAGGGGGGATCTCAAGTGAGACATGGAGGGATGTTTAGTGGGAGTTGTTAAGCATTTTCCTCCTGCAGTTTAAGTAAAAGGGGCTGAGCTTTTTTGTGAAATCAGATTTGCCTTTACCTCTGCCAACAGATACATGGGTGTAGGATTTTGTGGGAGCAGTAGCTTCAAAGCACTAAATTAATAAATAGGATTTACGATGGTGCCTAAAATACTGCCAGAAAAAGTCTGGTGACTAGGCCAAGGCTGTTGCTTGGGAAACTAGAGCTCATTACTTGTGGGAGAGCGTACTGTTTCTGTGCTCAGCAACATCAGTGGAGACACAGAAATAGAGTTTGCCAATTCAGGGCAGTGTGGGGCTAGGGTAGAATGAGTGAACATTGAAGTCCAGTGGCTCCAAGGAAGTATTATCCATGAGCATTGTAGCTTGATCCTTTCAGCAGCAAGGCTTCTCTGCTCACAGGGCTCCTGGAGAAGTCCAAGTCGTAGTCGTAAACAGAGAGAATGCTAGAGGTGATGTCATGTTCCACTGTGGGGAACTGCGAGGAGCTCTTTTAATCATGGATGTTCCGGAACGAATTTAAGCCAAACAAGACAAACATTGTATATGAGAACCATTTATTGGTAACGAAAGGAGAAAATAAAAATAAGTGACCTTTCCTGAAGAGGGCTAGACAAGACAAAGCAAGAGGAAGAAAAAGGGAGTAAGGAAGAGAGAGAGAGAGAGAGAGAGAGAAAGGAGGCAGAGGGAAAAGGGGGCTTTAGTATGGGAGGTCAGGGAGTGCCGCTGATGTCCCGAGGCAGGGCTGTGCCACAGGCAGCCGGACATGGGGGCAGGGGGATCAGGCAGGACCAGGCTGGACACGGGTACTGGGGCCAGGGCAAAAGCCTAAGTCTCAAGAAGCCCTCAGTGAGTCAAAATGGCAAGGGACAGAACAGCCCCAAAGAGCTTGGGGTGCAGTTGTTTTTCCTGTCCCCGGCTCCTCCCCAAGTCTGCCTGCTGGCAGTAGACCACTGGCTCAGCCCAATGTCCCAGGGCAGTCCATCGCTGGAGACCTTTCCCCATCTGACTGGAGGGTGTCTGTGGGGTACAGTGTTCCCCTGCTGCCTGCTTGTCCCATGTCAGACATGGACTGGTGGCCAGGCAGGGTCTACCCATAGGCAAGACTTTCCTCCATCTTCTCCTGGCTGCCTCCCGCACACGGCACATGTGGCAACCCTTCCCCCGTGTCCCTCTGACAAACATTGTTGAGGCATGGCAAAACTGAATTGGCACCTCACAAGTGAGCAGGGACAGCAGCCTTTTTAGCTGTCACTAAGTGATGGGTTTGACCTTGCTGGTGTGAGGGCAAAAGACTGTCAGGAACATTAATGAGCAGACTGGAAGATTAGGCCATGCTTTTAAGGAGGTGCATGGAGGACAGGACAAGAGTTTTCCTCATCAGTTCTCCTGCTGCAATAAGACTATGTTTTCTGCTGCCAGAAAAGAGGATGTAGGATTAAACCCTGGAAGAAAAGCTCAGAAAGTGCTGAGTAAGTAAGGATATAATTTCAGAGCCAGGAATGTTTTGCCTTGTGGACATACCCATTGAGTTCTGAGGCCTTTCCTTCCCATACAGGATCACTGAGTCTAGACCCCTTGGCCATCCCTGCCTGGTTCTCAGTTGTAAGGACAGTCAGGTTTTCAATCAAGGAGATGCATGGGCATGTGATCTAGCAATTCCTTTGTGATCAGTGGCTATTAGTTCTACCTTCTCCTGACACACAAAAGGAGACAACAGCTTTCATCGTATCTCCAGCTAGAGATGTGAAAGTCCAGCAGCTGCACCAGTCATTGCTATCTTTTCCCTCCACTTTCACTTTTCTCTCTTCAGGACTGGCAAAATCCAGCCTTAGAGCAGTCCTGGGCAATTCCAGGACTTTGTGACTTTCTCTCTGAATACAGGACCCACCCTATACCTGGTGGGCATAGATCTACCAGCCAGATTTCACAGATACCTTGTACATATTTGACTGCCTCATACTAACACATAGGGCTCAAGTGCACCGTGTCCTCCATCCTTACATTCGAACTGAAGACCTAAGTGTACCTTGAACAGGAGCACCCCACTCATCCCCTCAAAATGCAGATGGCACATCTCCAGCCTCTTCCTTGCCCACCACCAGGCAAAACTATAAAGTTTCTTTCTTTGTGAGTCCCTGGCTCCCCTTTGGTTCCAATCTGTTCTGAAGAGAGCTGTTTTCTATTTACTAAGAAGTTTACACAGCAGTTTCCTGATGTGTGTTCCTGGGTTTACAGCATAAAAAAACCTGGAAGCATCAATTCCTGTGCTAATCACTGGCTAGGATCTTGAGTCAGATATTATCGGGTTGTTTCCAAGTTTAACCAGGTGACTAATTTTCCAAAGATATGTAAAAAATCTTAGCTAAAGCCATTTTTAATAGATCATTTCAGGCCTTTCAAGTCTGGTGGCATCAAAATGCGTAGAGCTTAAGGAAGCTATTTAGTGACTCATGGCAGTAATTAAACCAACAATATCAACACTGCTGTGTTTCTGTTACACGGGGCATGTAACAGCTTCCCTGAAACCTGTTTTGCTCTGCTTCTGCCTGCTTGTTGACTCTCCTCTCTATGAATAAGTGCAATAGAGACCTTTAAATTCATTTCACCCTTGGGGCTATTCTTCCAATCTATCTACATAATTCATTTTGTCATGAAAAGCCATACCTCTTGAAGCAATTGCACCCTTGTTTTCAGGAAGGCCTTAGAACCTCATTATTTTCAGACAAGCTTTTTGCTCCTGAAGCAGTGGGATTTGGTATTAGGAAATACAGGCAGAACGAAACTTCCTTTGGAGATTTGACTGAATTTTTTACTTTTCCTTCAAGTTGCAGGAGGGAGGTCTGGGGGTTGCAAGAGGCTACAGTCTGGGGCAATGTGATGTGCTCTCCCACACTGCACCATTATGTCAGCCAACAGTAATGCTCCCTGGTATTTTGCCACTGGAACCTTTAAATGTCATTACCTCTGTGGGTAATTCTGCTCTACACTCCAGCGCATCAACCTCACTCCTGACATCAGGGAGCTATACTGACACTTAGGAGATACAGCTTCAAGCCTCAGTTCTGGCTTTTAAGATCTTGGTTTCTTTCCTGCACAGCAGATTTAAATTTAGCATTCAAGGAGGCTATAGTTTACTTTCATAGGAACTAGAAGAAGTGTTCTTGAGGGCTAAGAAGAGTAATGAGAAATATGCCTAACCACCTTGGAGAAGAAGTGGGGCAAAGGTGGGGAACTGGTGACACTTTTTGAAGGGATCCAGAGGCACCATGAGGACAGCATCTCCCTCCAGCAGTTCTGCTGGTACCACCAGCAGGTACCTAGGAAGGCCTAGGACTGGGAATGCTGGGGTACAGTTGATGTGTCAGCTCAGTTTCTCACTCTCCTGGCAGCAGGCACAAAGGTGTTCTTACCGTGAGGCCCTAGACTCCTCTTCAGAGACAAAAACCAAACAGTTTTCACCTTTCATGTGTTCTAGGTTTTCCTTCACAGGACAGGAGGGAGCTGAGTAGGTACACACCTCAAATGCTCCAGTGCAGTAGACCAGAGAAGAGGGTTTTCAGATGTGATACAGTACTTCTCAAATGTAGATCTTGAGGCATGGCCAAGGAATATTATTTGCTCTTTGTATCCTCCTCACCCTTAATCAAGTCTTCCTTTTGCTTGCAGCTCAGTATTTCGCTAGCATCATGGTCATCGTTGGTCTGTCTGTGGTGGTGACAGTGCTGGTTCTGCAGTTTCACCATCATGACCCCCAAGCAGGAAAGATGCCCAAATGGGTAAGTAGCTTTGGTGATAAACATTCAGGAGGTTACTACTGAAAAAAAAAGAAAATTGTCTAAAAGCTACAGTAAACTTGTTACAGGTGAGGGGCAGAAGTTGCTCTCCATTAATCTGAAGAGTCAGTTACAAACAACAGAGTTGATGCTTATGTTTGCAATTTAAGGGAAAGAACAAGCATACTAAATGTGCTTTTCCACTAAAAATAGTTTCTCTTTTTCTCCATTAAAAATAGTTCCTCCTATTTGGCCTTTCTTTTCAACCTTACGATGGAGTGGTTAAGTCATGACAAAGTTAGCTCACTCAGCACATACTTTACAAGTGCAAGTCTTTAATTTCTTGTCCAGCAGACACCAGACAGAATGTGCTAAACAAACACCAGTCTCTACTGGGCAATTTTTCTGCTGCCATCTGATCTATTCCAAGTGCATTAGCATGTAGACCCTCTTTTCTCTACAGCAGCAGACTTTGTCAGCCCAGTGAGGTCCGGAACCAATGCCAGCTGGCTTTCAAATGGAATGTTTCCTTTAGATTTTTGAATTTAAAGAAAATTGGTTTTCCCCCTGTTTTTTCCTAATAGATTTTAGATTAGGCAAGTTCTACTTGTGTTTACAGAATCAAAAAGAACAAAAGCACAAGCAGATACAAATAGTCACAGTCAAATATCTATCACCCTCTTTGTAGGAGTCCAGTTGTACAACACCCTCTGATACCATGTTCACCACATTTGTCATGCTGCACAATTATCCTGACATGCTGGATAATTGAGTATCACATGGTTACCAATGTCAGCCCAAGTTCAGAACTGTTTTCTAATTCCTCTCTTAAAATAAACTGCCGCTTCAATGCAATCTTTTTTTAAGTCAAATAACAATTAAGCCTCCTTATAATTATTTCCCAAAGTGCTGTATGATTTAAAACCCTCTTACTTTCAAAGCAGCAGAGAATGTGCATTCTGGATGAACCTGTCCATAGGCAAAACCCGTGGGCACAAATCAGGGAAACGTGCTTCAGATGTCTGCATGGACAGAGTCTACAGCAGTGTACCAGAACCCATTTGATTGCTTTTTGAGGAGCCCATACAAAATGGTTCATGTTAGACCTGCTCACAGGCCCTGCAAGTCACCTCTTGCTCTCTACCAGTCTCTTGTTTTCTTGGCTGGAAACACAATGTGTGGCAAATTCTCATTCAGAAGGAGCCTTGTTCAGCAGCCTGAACTGGCATACATTACAAAACATGCCATCAAGAAGAAAAAACTGTCGAAAGCATTACTTGGAATGCAGATGATAGACTGTAAAAGCTGTAGACAAGACACACTGACAAGGCTGAGGGATTTCACGAGGGAAAAACTGAATGCCAAGTGTGTAGGTAAGAGGCTCACCTCACAAAAGTAGGCACTTTTACTCTACAAGACATGGCCAAGGCTCAGTTATTAGACTTCAAGTAGAATTCAAGTCTGTCTCTATTCCTTTTGCTTTTATTTTAGTTTGGTGGGGTTTTTTTCCAATTTTGCCTGTCCACCTGTGTCAGGTGTTTCTTACAGAAACACCTCGAATGACTTTCACACAGAAAAAAAAACAACAGGTGAAGAAGTTAGAAAGAAGAAAAATTTTGCATTTCCAGTATCAGCTTTTGCCCTTACCATTTACTTAATTCCTACAATGTCCTCTTCCTATCAGAGACAGGCATCAGTTCATTGCAAATGCTAACCTTGATTAATTGGATATTGTTACAAGATTGTTATCATCTCCTGGTTAAATGGATTTGTCTGCTGGAGTCAGTTGCAGGGGAAGGCATTGGACAATTGGCCAGGTGTGGGAGCTTCTGCAGACCCAGAAGATTAGAATGGATGCATTTTCTAAACACATCTGCTTTCTAAACCATTCACAGTTGAGCAGTTTATTTTCCCTGCCTGTCTCTCAAGGGGTCTGTGCTTGCACTTTGCAACAGAAGAGGGAGGAGAGTGCCTGTTAGTGTTTATCCTCTCTGTAGGTGTTCGCTTCCCTTATTCCACTGCTTAGAATTGTACCTTCCTTTCTGTTAATCTTTGATGACTTACAAAGCTTTTTGCAAGAGACAAATTTAAATCCAAGAGGTTCAGTCAGAGCATTTGTTGGCTACCTGGTTGAGAAATGAAAGCTGCTGGCTGACTGACACTTTTGATAGTGTCTGCTGAACTAGCACGGAAAAGAACACTACAAAAGGCTCAGCTGAGGAGTTGTTTGGGAGTGGAAAAGTTTAGGTATGGATTATGGCTCAACTGACCTTTCTCTACTGACATCCAAGACTGCTGTATGGGAGAGAGATATGGAGAGACCAAGCACTGAGGGAAGAAGGGGTTTTGTGGGAAAAGGCAAGAGAACTCTGGCTCTTTGTTGTTGGTCCAAAGCAGGTTTCAGGCCAATTTCAGGCTTCTCTTTTGATATGCTTCAAACCTGGACATTCACAGTTCTGCTCAGATGCAGATGTCCCTTACCAAGAGAGCTTTAATTGGAGACTGTCCGCTCTGGACTAGGCCAGGCAGGTGGCTGTGATGGAAGCTAGCAGTACAGCTGCATTATAGCTAGGAGAGGCTTACAGAAGGGTTGCTGACCTCTGAAGACAGCTGTACCTGTGTACTTCCTTCACAGAAATCCATATATGACAATGCAGTTGAGAGTATAAATTCATATTATCATACTCAGCTGTTTTCCAAAAACCTGTATGCTGCAGATCTCTCTTGAATTAATTGGTATGACAAGAACAGATTGATGCCTGAGTGTGTGTATTTTCAAGGAAACAGGGCATTTGAAATCCAAGCTCATTAAAAGCTGTGTTACTGTCTTCTGGGTATTTATTTTTCTGTGGGAAATGGGTTTGACTGTAGTTATAAATGTAATTTCCCTAAGGAATAAAAACACTGTCTTGAAAGAAAAAGCAGCATTCCTATATAAAAGTGCTTTTTCACCTCACATCTCATTGTGGAGTTAAGTCACATATTAACATTTTCTAATAAGAAAATTTGTCTGACTTAGTGTTTTGGAACAGACCTAGAGAATTAACTTCTCTCTCTCCACTTTGCAACCCACACTGTTGACACATTGCCAGCAATTATGACCTTTATTTTGTTCCATATTGTCCCATTTTGTGTCCATGAGCAGTCTGAACATATTATAATTAAGTTCAATTAAAGACAGAATCAGATGTTTAGGCTGCAACACTGTAGGTTATTATTTGTTCGTGGTGACTATGGAGGAAATAATGAAATATTTAAAACAAAATAATATGAATAATGGAAAACAGTCTTTCAAGACTGTCATAGTTCAAACCCAGCTGGCATCTAAGTACCAGACAGCCATTTGCTCACATCCCAGCCTTCCCTCATGAGAGGAGAATCAGAAAAAAACTCCAGCAGTTTGTGGGTTGAGAGAAGAACAGTTTAATAATTGAAGCAGAATACAGTATAATAATATGAATAATATTAATTTTAGTAATGAATAACAGTAATAATAATAATAATAACAGCAAGGATGAGAGAGAGAGTAATAAAGTGAAAGAGAAGAAAGTGGGGCACAATATAATTGCTCACCACCTGCTGACTGATGCACAGCCTGTTTTTGAGCAGCAAATGATAGCCTCCAAACAACTCCCCATACTTTACATCTTTCTGGAATATCCTTCTGGCTAGTCCAGGTCAGCTGTCCTGGCCATGCTTCCCCATAGCATTGTGTGCACCTGATCACTGGCAGAGCACAGGAAACTGAAAAGTCCTTGGTTCAGGGTAAGCACTACTTTCCAACAACCAAAACATCAGTGTTTTATCAACATTATTCTCACACTGAATCTAAAACACTACACTGTACCAGCTACTAGGAAAAAAGTTAACTCTATTCCAGCCAAAACGATGACAATGATGAAGAACAAAAAATTCACCACTACTGCAGGAGAAGCAAAATGGCTCACAGAAAATGGTACAGGGCTGTGATCTAGAAGAGCTCATATTGCAGAGTTAAAAAACTGTATAACTGCCTTTCACTGGTCATTTGTTTTGGCTATTATTATTATTTATTATTATTATTATTATTATTCCTATCTGTGGTTATTAATGCTTCCTACTTTCTGAAATTATGCTTGTCATTATAGCAGGAACTCAAAGTGCTAGCTGTACTTTCCCCATTCCTGTATCTGTACTGTGCAAACATTTCCTGCATCTAAAACAGCTTTAGAGACAAAGTGTGGTCCCAAGTCAAACATGACCAAAGTAAGAGGAGCAGGACTACACAGGGAGTCCTTGTGAGTCAAGGCTCAAAAGGGAAACCAGAGTCCACATCTGTTCTCTCCTCGGTATCAGATTATTTGGCTTGCAGACAGGATGATAAAGTCATCAAAGACTGCATGTCTGCATGGAGGTTGCCTCTTAAGCACATTGTAAATGCTCATTTTGTATGCACAACAAAGGGTCTTAAGATTACAAGATTTTGCTAATTTAGTTTGCTGCTCTTCACACAAGACATTACTGAATCCACAGCCTTTTTCCTGCTTTTTGCAGTTAACAATAGGAATTCCAGCAGGCTCAGATTTCAGACCAAACAGCTGAAGATCAGTTCTCTGGAAAAAAAAGCTGGATGCAGTCTCCAGTTAGCTCATTTAGTGACCTTGACAAGAAACATATGAGGCACAATCTGCCATGTACACCTTGGAGCATCTTGTGATACACTAGCACACAGGAAAATGACAGCAGTTAATAGTGGCACTCAGATTTTGAATTGCTAAATGTAATTGATTTACTCTTTGGGAAAAAAAAAAAAGCCTGCTGTATTATGTGGTTGAACTCCTCAAACGAGTATAAAATAGCTTTCAAAAAACCCATGAAAACCCAACCAGGGTCTTTTATTTTGATGTAAACAATAGCAATGGGGATGGGAAATGTTACAGAATCTGAGGGATTTTTTCCAGCAAAATCTAAACATTGGCCCCGAAAAGTATTTAACTGTATCTCTTTCCTTACAATCTGAGAAATGTGTGAAAACCATACAGCAAATTTTGAGCTGTCTGCTCAATTGCAGAGATCTTGGAGTGTTTGATAAAGATGGGTCTCCAAGTACCCTTCTGTAAAGTAAGATTTTACATCTCTTTTGCTTTATAAGCTAAGTGGGCATTGAACACCTCTATGTTCAAGACAGATCCAAAAAAAGGGCCATCCTTAGCTAGAAAGATAGACTCTCAAAAAAACATTCTGAAAGCAGATAGCTGGAGAACACAGAAATCCATCAGCACTTCTAAGAGACGGTGCAAACTATAATAGTCACAAAATATTTCAAAAACTTTTAAAATGCCAAAGAGTCTCCTGCATTTCTGCCATTGTAACTCTCTTTCAGGTCCGTGTCATCCTGCTGAATTGGTGTGCATGGTTTTTACGAATGAAAAAGCCTGGGGAAAACATAAAGCCCCTCTCTTGCAAATACAGTTATTCCAAGCACCAGCTGAGCGTAAACAGCATGGAAGTGAACGTCCTTCCTGGGCACCAGTCCAGCAATGGCAACACCATCTACAGCTACCACGCCATGGAGAGCCCGTGCTGCCCACAGAACGACCTGGGCAGCAAGGGGGGAAAGATGACTTGCCCTTTAGCAGAAGACATTGAGCTTGTGCAAAAGAAAGCTTTAATGGATACTCTTCCAGTGATTGAGAAGATCTTGGAGGAAGTCCAGTTCATAGCAATGCGGTTCAGGAAGCAAGATGAGGGTGAAGAGATCTGCAGTGAGTGGAAGTTTGCAGCTGCTGTCATAGACAGATTGTGTCTGGTTGCATTTACCCTTTTTGCCATCATTTGCACATTTACAATACTCATGTCTGCTCCAAATTTTATAGAAGCTGTTTCAAAAGATTTTGCATAAGATTTTCAAAGATGAGCATGATAATCAAAAAGTGAATATTGCCAGTAATTTTACTAGATAATTTAACTCAAATAGAAAAGTGTACTTATATGTGCTAACATACACAGAAGGGGATTAAAATAATTTCAGGACATAATTATTCCTGATGTTAGTGATTGTAGTTACTGGATAGTAAATATATTGAACTCTGTTACTTATTTCATAGACTAGTGGCACATGTAACTATGTCATGATTTGTGATAAGTGATAGACAATAATTCAATACATTACAATACTACAGTATATTTATTACAAGTTGACACTAGTATCAATGTGTTACTTTGAATTTGTGATCTTCTGGATATTATTAATTTAAATGATCATTGAAATCTATAAGTTTTGCATCATTTTGTTGTTTTCAGTATGTCTGTGTTTTATAATTACTGTTTGGGGTGGCTGTGACAGGCACTTCTCAGATTTGAAAGACATATCTCCAGTCTCATGATGCTGTACATTGTATTTATGAAAATAAACTGTCATCATATTAGCTCAAGCTAGCATAAGGACTGGAATGTTTTCGTGGTAAATTTGTTAAGAATGTATCTTTCCCAGAAAATCACTTTGTGGCTTTTTTCTTTTAATTAGGAAATATTTGTTGTGACATTGGAAAGAAACTTTTTTCTCCTTGCTGACAATCATATATATAATTTACAATGCTTGCTTAACTGTTTCTGTTACCTTGAAAGTCTACTAAATTTAAAATATTAGTGCTCTCCTGGAACACAGTTGCCAGCCTAATGCTGAGTAACTGTGTGCAATTGGGAAAGAATCTTGCGTCTCCATAATATCTAAGAAATGCTCCACAGATTTAATTTGGCTCAGATTTCCTATCTAGTGTACACCACCAATGTAGTATTTTTTGAAAATTGTATTAGTACAGTCTTCTTTCTATGTGGTCACTAAGCTTTGTTAAAAGGAGTGTATAAAAGACTAATTTTATTTTTCTAACTTTAATGTATTAATGTTTATTATCAATTTTCTGTCCCTAAATATTCTCTAATATAATGTCTATATATTAATAAAAATAATTGAATTATGCCACTTCCTGGCATCTAGTGGGGAAAAAAAGCAGTATTCTTAATAGAAGCTTTTTTCTACCCAGTACTGTGGGTGGGAATGACATCTCTGTTGCATGGTTTTATTTTCCCTACTGATCACAGCAGAGCCGTAAAAGAATGTGGTCTGATGTAGACACCTTTCCTCTTTGGAGTAACAAAACACTTCTCTGAATGTTCAGTAGAAGAAAATAACAATCTATTATTCTTCTCTGGCTGACTTTCAACTTTCTACTCTTCCAGGGTTAGTAAAAATTTAACGTTTCCCCTATCTGCATGATGGGATCCTTCTCACCATCACCATTAGAGAGAAAAAAAAAAATCATGATTTTCCTAAACGGAAAGTACTTCCATCTAAAATGGATAGTGGAGCTGGTAGTTCTACTCATTGAAGCAATATGCTATTATTTCTGTAAGGAAAAAGCCCCTCAGCTTTTCCACTATGGCCTTTATTAGGTGGTGATAACTGGCTTTAAATAGAGACTTCACTGTTTTGAGTGTTAAATCTCTGTAGCAGTAAGATTAGATCATCACAACCATGGATTTCTCGTACTTACTGGAGTTACATTCAAAAAAGCACCTAAGGAGGCCAACCTAAGAAGGTCCTGACTACAGTGACCAGTTTAATATTTCACATAGCTTTCGGTTACTTCAGCTCCGGGTGCAGTTCCAAGTGGTAACAATGGCTAATGGTAAAACCCCCTGCTGAAAATTCTATCTGTACTTCAGAAAGAGATCACTCCTTCTTCATAGGAGCACTAGTGCTCTAAGTAACTCTTTCCAAGCCTGCAGGAGGTAACTTCCAATACCTGGTTATTTCTCAAAATTGTCCTTGCTGAGGTACAGAATGTGATTCAGGAGGGGTTTTCCTAATGGAAAAACCTCAGTGAAGAACAGAATTATTTGGGGAGGTTGAGCTAGTTACACCAGGCTCTTCTCTTGGACAGAAGGTGAAATATTCATTTCATTTACCTGTTAGTTAAAAGTGTAAATATCCAACTATTTCTGCAACTTGTGAAGAAGGACGCTAAATGAACTTTGGAGGACTTGTTCAAGAACCACTGATATTTTTGCTTGGAAGGCATTTTTGAAAGTAATTTTCAGTGACAGGTTAAAAAAGGTAAAAGCTAATATTAAAGCCCACAGTCACAATAACTTAGCCTCTTAATGCAAAGCATGTTCCCTTACATGAAATGAGTTGTAGTATAAGAGTATTTTTAACTGGATGCATAGACCTTGGGATCAGAAGGTGGATGCAAACTATCTGAAAACAACAGTGAAAAATTAGTGTTAATAACTTTTTTTAATATATAAAAGTTGGTGCAAATAAAAAAATTCCATGTATAGGCCATAACTTTATACATATAGATTGTCAAGGCTGGATTGTCTCCTATAGAAATGTTCTAAAACTCAAATTGTATCAGCGATATGCAATTTATAGCTCTTTACACTGGACTGAAATGATTTGCTGATTACTATTTCAGATCACATATGAGCCAGATCCTTTTGCTATCCACTTATCACTTGGCCTTCTGAAAGGTAATAATAGTGTTAGACAAAGTTTGTAGAACTGTGTAAAACAGCACAGAAAATGGTTCCTGTACATAGAGAACCTTGCAGAATAAAATGTGAACCAATTTAAGATTTTCCTGATAATTACAGTAGACTTGGAAAGATTGATACATACTGATTCACAGTTCCTCAGGGCATCACCAGTTAGTGTCACAGTGTATTTAATTCCAAGAGAAGGAAAAAATCCCAAATGGATTGCAAAAGTTAAATGGCAATAAGAAGGTAACCCATAATACCCTTTCCCAAATCGAAGCACTTATAGAAGTGTTACCTGAGGAGAGATGACCTTATTGTCCCCTGGTAACACAGAACATGATAGTAAAGGTCCTTGTGCACTTTATCTTGCTGAGGAGACCTCATTTCCCAGAAAGCACAGTAGGTTTCTGCTGTGAAGCTATTCAGCATAACAAGATGAGAATCTGCCCTGGTTTATTCATCAAACATAAAAAACTGTTCATAAAATCAAACATAATCTTTACTTTGAGTCATGAGTTGTCCTAACATATCTAGATATGCCCACGAACATCTGTGTTTTTTTGGTTTTGGCAGAACATTTTTGTCTTGCAAGTTTTCAAAATTATCTGTCACCATGAGAAATACACCTGTATAACTTTCAACAGTGAATAGCAAGTATTATTATATTACAGTAAGACTGCATACTTCTTTCATTTGAAATTAACTTTTCAGTATTGATGACAATAAAGAAGTAGGGGATCATGATCTAAATCCATTATGCTGAACAACCAAATGCCTAAGAAAAGAGGATGCTATAAATCAGGAGAAAGTTAATGAAGAACAGGCCTAATCTGGTATTTTAGACAATAAGAATGTCAAATAATGAGAAATCCCCAAATACTGTGAAATCCCCACAGAAGTAAATAAAGGCAAAACATTTAGGATTTGAAGGCTGAAATGCCATCCCTTTTGTGAGGTTCCTGCTGGCAGAATTTGTTAACAAAAATTGAGAACTCTGTTAAAACAGTTGGTGGGGTTACATCTGGGTTAAGAGATTGGGCTGAGCAGTATTCCTTTGGCTGAAAGGCTTTCCAGAATTATATATACCCAGTTTGGAATTAGATGCTAAACAAGGATTTCTAGGACTTTCCCTTTCCCTTTCCCTTTCCCTTTCNACAAAGAGACTAAGTGGGAAAGGACACGAACCATACAAAACTCCAAGTTTCAATATGAAAGCATGTACTCAGAACACTGCCTCCTTTTCTTGTTGAATGAGCTAGAGAATATGAAGGGCCCTGCACTGGCAACAGTAGAGGTGCATCTTGGGTTTATGTTTGGTATTGCAGCTGTTAAAGCTAAACTCCATCACAACTGCTTTCTGACACTATTTCAGATGGTCTTCAGACCTCTGATTCCTTTTCAAGTCTGTTGAATCATACAAATAATTTCCACCATTTTTCTCCTGTCCCAGCATAGGAGCAAGAGTGACTGTGTCTCAAGTGCTTTCAAAAGGTGATTAATCTTAACTTCCAATAACGGAGAAGCCAGTGTCCCCAGTACTGGCATATATATTGCCCCTTGTTAACATCTAGCATATAAATGAATTGAGTAGTCTCAATCACTTGAAAAACTCACCTTTCATGAGACAAAGCAAAATGTCAGGATTATTAGCTGATTAGGTATAAGTAAAAAAAACCTTTATGGTGATAATCATGATCACAATTAGCAAAGTCCTAATCATGGCACAGTTATTTTAATATTTGGAATACCTTTATCATATCATAGACACAATTTTGGAAAAGAAAGTTTACTAGCTCTTCAACACATAGAGAATTTATTATGTGAACAGAAGCCTCTGAGTTGTTACACAGGCTGTCAGCACACTGTCCCTGTAGATTTTCATTTAATGTAAGAAAGAGATTAAGACCTTCCCAAGTAAAACATAGTTTTTACACAGACCAGATAGACTTGTCTGACTGATGGAAAAAATGTGTTGAACTTAAAAAAATAATAAAAAAAGCAAATACAACTAGAATGCAAGAAAAAAATAACTGTATGCTAGTAAAAAACTCTGCATTCATTCTGATGGCAAGATCTAAAAAGAGATTGTATTGAGAAAAGAGAAAATATAACGTGTTTGGTTTGCAGAACACAAGCTTAACTCGTATGGACATTATATCTTCCTGGATTTTTAAATCCATTCATGAAAGAAAATATGGATCCAAATTCCAGACCAAAGATAGGAATAAGGTGCTGTGCCTTTAGGAGTATTTATTTTCTTCTATAGAAAATTATTTTTGTTGAAATAACTAACATGGTTATGACTATTGAAATAACTAACATGTATATGTTGTATAACATGGTTATACAACATATACAACATCCAGAAATGGGAAGTACACATGACACAGTACAGTGAGTTCTAATCAAAATAAATTTAAAGATCATATCTGTGACACTCTTGGCTTTCAGGCACATGACATTGTATTCCAAAATTTTCAAGCCATATTCATTATTAACATTCAATGATAGAACATAAAAATGGGAAGGCATCCTTGGAAATCTCAATAACCTTTTAACTGTCTGCATCTCTCAAGGTTAAAGCTATATATTCAGCTATTTTTGTCAACAAATATTACTGGGGTTTTTTGTCATAGAATTTTCATGTCAAAAAAAAGAATGAAAAGCCCTTTTTCATTGAGAAAAAAAGTATAAAAAGCAAAAGACAAAAAAAAAAAATCCTTATAATGTTTTGTGAAATTGCAGGGGAGAAAAAATAGTCTTGATGGTCTTTTAAATAGACATTTCTGAAATGTCTTAAGTACAGCATTATAGTAGGGCAGATTGTGGTAGAAAAAGGGGGAAGGGCTTTCAATTACAAGAGGAGACTAAAATTAGATGTTGGAAGGAAATTAAATTTACTGTGATGCTGGTGAGACACTGGAACAGGTTTCCAGAGAAGTTTTGGATTCCCTATCCCTGAAAGTGTTCAAGGCCAGTTTGGATGGTGCTCTGAGCAACCTGGCCTAGTGCAAGGGGGTTGGAACTAGGATGATCTTTAAGGTCCCTTCCAAACCAAACCATTCTATGATCCTATGATTCTATGGTTCAATGATCCGATGTCACTACATACTGATGTAACCTTTCATTCAGCATACCAGCAAAAGTTTAGATTTCATCTTTTGTGCATTCAAATGTTCACTTTCCAGCTCAAACAAATGAAGGTTCTGAACAGAAAAATGGAATTTCAAAGAAATCCTTATCTGTCATGGGCAGGTACCTGCTCTGGTTATGAAGTCCTGAATGAATGTTACACGTGCAGATCAGCTTCACAGTTCCTCTGCAGTTCCAAAGAAACCTCAGGGACCAATAGAATTATTTGCATAGATGAGGAATCTCCGGTGACTTTGCATTGTGCTTTAACCTCGGCCTGACACTGGCCTGGCCAGTGCTTTAACCCCGGGCTGGCCTGAGCACCACACAAAGCCATTCTCACTCAATGCCCCACCAGGGGCATGGACTGGGCAGAGAATTGCAGGGGTAAAAGCTGCAAAAATCACAGCTGGAGAACAATTCAGTTACATAGGGAATGCAGAAGCCACACACTCCCCAAAGAAAAAATCCCTGAAGAACTCCTTTGCCATTTCCCATGGGCAGGCAGGTGTTTCCCATCTCCAGGACAGCAGGACCCCCTTGTGCCTCACAGTGACTTGGGAAGACAAATGACAACATTCCCAAATGTCCCCGCCTTCCTCGTTCCTTCATGCAGCTTGAAGAACTGAGCAGCATGTCACAGGGCTGGAATATTCCTTTGGCCAGCCTGAGTCTCTCCCCAGCCTCCCACATAGTCCCAATTTCCTCACCAGCTTGGCAGTAGGGTAATACAGAAAAGGTGTTGGCTCTGTGTCAGCCCTGCCCAGCAAAAACAAAAATATCTCTATGTTATCAACCCTATGTTCAGCACAAACCCAAAACACAGCACCATACATGAAAAAAACTAACCCTACCCCCTCCAAAACCAGCACATAGTGCCGTCACTATCCCAAGGACTTGTAGTCAAAAACATCCCATGAACCAATAGAATATCCTCAGGACACAGACACTGAAAAGAACATGACAAAGTGAAAACAATCATTAAAATGTCACAGACAGGAAAAGCCATCCAGAAGCCCAGAATCCACTTAACATAAAATATTGAAGTTCATGAAGGAAGAGATAAGGTCAAAGCCACAGAGAACTCTAAAAATAAATGTACCAATACTATTCTGAAATTAATTTTAGTTAGAAATAATTCTGATGAAAAACTTTCATTAGTTTTTATGATCTTTTGAGAAGGCATATGATTATTAGTTAATTCATTTTTATTTGGGTAGCACTGTCAGTCTGATTGTATAAAGAAAAATTACTCCGAAGCAAAAGCCAAGACTTTTAATTTTATAATCAAGGGAAAAGTGATGCATAATTAACCTTTACATCTCCATTAACATCTGTCAGGACTATCCAATATTACAGGTGATAGCTCCTTTTCTCCTTTTATCTAGGGGAAACAAAAAAGAAAACATCCTGAAATATGAAAACCAGCATCCATTTTCTGGAACTCTGTAGCAAACAAATGTATTTCCATTTAGGGCATTGTTTTTTGGTTGGTTGGTTTGGGGCTGTTGTTTTTGTTGTTGTTTTGTTGTTGGGGGGGGGGATTGTTGGCTGCTTCATTGGGTTTTATTGTTGTTTCGTACTGTGGTTTTAGTTTTGGATTTTTGGTGGGGTTTTTATAACCTGTCAAAATTCCTTGTGGTTTTTCCCAAGAAAAATCAGAGAAAATAGAGACTTTTAGTGACTTTTTTGACCACGACACTACAAACTGAGTATTTTACTAAATGCAATTTTACATATTTAACACTGCACACTTAAACTGTACTTGGGAGTTCATAGCTGAGTTCAGCCCATTTGAAGCACACTTAAATTATCCATAGTGTGGTGATGACAGGTCCTTCTAGTCCAACTAAGAGGACCAACAATTTCTATGACCTGATTATGCCTTCTTAAATAGAAATTCATTTCTACAGCTTTGCAGCTAACAGTACTTGAGGAATTAACAGGCCACATATTATGTGTTGAGGAAACATGTTTATGGTTAATGTGAACATCTCCACATATGACCTGAGCATTTAAATAATGCATTTTCTCAGCACTCTGAATTCCAAGATACCTAGACTTCACAAGAAAGTCGGAGTAGAAGCAGATTTTTTTGCCAGTTCAGAAAGTTTCCAATTTTATAATTCTGTGCAACCAAATGTCAAAATCCCATTGCAAAATTATGTGATTCTTACATAGCACAGTCATACAATAATGAGCAGAACGAAATGGAAGTGACAAAAGAGATTCTTCTACCTTAGTTATTTGGTATAAAATTCTGAACAGGAGAAACTGAAGGTGCAAAATACATAATCTCAAGCACTAGCTCAAATCCAAACATAATATTTGACATGCCCTGTTTGTTAAAGTCCCTTGGGTGTTCTTTGAAGATGTGTCCACTGAATACTACCATTCTAGCAAACCTCTCCACTAAATTCCTGCTGTTGCTGAATTTAAAATCAGCATGCTCTCAGATTAAGTGTCTCAGTAGACTCCCCACAAACAGATCTAAGGTCAGCAGAAAAGACTGCCAGAGATTCAGGTTCTCAGCAGGAGTTTTTTTAAAGGCAAGTAGTGTTTGTGGTAATGAGAGGGACACCTAGAGACTTAGTTCCCTCTAATGATGTTAAGATGTCCTCAGCCTTAATTGGAATGCTGCTGCCAGAAACATTCTAGATCACACACCAGGGAAAATGGCATTAAGCATTTGATATTCAAAGGAGAATGGGAAACAATAGCTCCAGAGAGATCAGAAAATGAAGGGAGTGACCGTATCTCAGAGACCGATGCAATGCAATGACCTGGAAGGCTCAAGCTGTGGAGGTGCTGACTACCACACGTTCCACAAGGACTGTGCTTCAGCATGTTCTCCCAGAAGAATATGCTGGGCTGGATTCAGCCCAGAAGTCTTTGTCTTGAAGAATAGCAGCAGACTGCAGCCAAGTGACTTAGAGGCTTTTCAGCCAGCTGTGTGAATTTTAGATTTTAACTTCAAATTACCTTCAGAGAAAGGAATACACAGCAAATTTGGGCCAGCCTTTTCTTTACTGTCTCTGGACAGGTCTCCTAGTTAAAGCTGTGAAAGATCAGGTTCAGCATGTACCATCTAGGCTATCCTGAAGTGAATCTTGTACAAAGCTTCCTAAAGGCTTCAGAGGATGTTACATTGGCTGACAGAGCAGACAGCTAATTGTTTAGAAAACTGCTATACATATTCTCCATCCCTTCTGACATACTCAAAAAAACCCCCCAGCATTAGCTTTTCTGAGAGTTTCCTGGAGTTCTGAAAACAAGACTTAAAAGCATTGTCACAAAACTAGAATTGGATCATTTGTCCTTTATTCATAGCTGTTTTTGTAATGGTTGCTCCCACAGGATAATACCGTGCTTTTAATGCAACAATGTAACAATCTCAGCTTTTGATATTTTGCTGTTTGAGGGAGGTTTTCAATACCAAAAAGCAGTCAGATTTATACCATGGGCAGGATGGCCAAATAAAAATTTGGGCTTTTGGAAAACTAAGGGTGGATGAGAAGCATCTGCAAAACACTGAAGATTCCTACGAAATTATCAGAATTCAGTGGTGAAAGAGAGAGAGAGAAAGAGAGAGAGAGAGAGAGAGAGAGAGAGAGAGAGAGAGAGAGAGAGAGGTGTTTGTAAGGAGAAATGTCTTTTCCACAGTTCCTGGGGATCCATAAACTGATCTTTCAAGTCTGGATAAGACAAAAAATAAACCATAAACCATGCTCCTCTTTCGTGGGTGTTAAAAGATGGAAATAGGGGCACTGTTTATGGTTAGACAGCAAAAAGTGTGTCATTTTAGACAGATTTTGATGTAAAAATACAGTATAGTAGCTTTTATCATTCCCATGGAGACGACAAAACAGCTTGGCTTTTATCTCACTGACCAACTATCAAAAAATAGTTCCAGCTTGTTGTTGGTCAGGAATCATATTTTCTAGTGGCAATTTCTTAGCAAGATGACAACCAGTTTTGCTCTCAGACAGGCTGTGCAGTTCTTTTTTCCCGAGACAGGATTTTCCAGGTGACACAACTGAGCTCTGTGTCATGGAGTTCCCTAACATAAAAATGTGACAAAGGAAACAGGGAATTTGTCCAGTAGCAGAAACAGCCATCCAGGATTTAGTCTTCAACACAGGCAGAATTTTGCCATAGTGCTCACCATCTACTGAATATTTGGCAGTGGTTCACTGTACCTACAAAACACTGCAAGCATCAAAGGAGGGACAAGCACCCTTGTCTAAAATCAGAGTTTATTCATAACCAAGCTCAACACCAATATCACCAAGTAAAACTTCCAAGGAGTAAAGGTGAAAATGTCCTGATATGAAAATCTAGTAGGAAATTACACATATAAAAGTGATGATCTGAAGTTAAATCTGTTTTTCCATTCAGCCATCATTTATAGATGTTCTCTAAGTTTATGAAATTGTCTCAGAAGTAAGGCTGGTGAATATTAGTGGTAGATGTCAGGGAATTATTCTCTCCACAACATATAGAGAAGTAGAACACACATATCCTTTTCTGACTGCAGCGCAGAACTTGTGCACTGCTCTGTTTGTACACAGCATGGAGAAGGTGACTCTGAAAGGGTCTGCCAAGTGACCCACTGTGAAGCTCTAATGGGGATGAACCCCTCCTGATGGATGGATCCAGAGCTGCCTGATACAGACAGACTGACCAAAACCAAACCAAACCAAACCAACAAAAAAAAACCCACAACAACACAACAACAACAACAAAAAAAACCAAACCAAAACTGTGCTCCTATACTCAAAGCAGAATTAGTTAGATTTTACTTTAGTGAAAAGGCTATGCTTGTCAAGTAACTTTTGTTTACTGACTGAAGGAATGCTTAAGCTCTCAGCATCAGTTAATTAATTCCTGATCTGCCATATTCTAAGAAACACCAACAGCCATTTTTTCTACAGTTATTACCAATAGCATGGATGTAATGAAATACTGATGGTTTTGTTGCTTACAAGCAGATTTGCTAAAGTAGCTTTCAGGAGATCTAGATACCAAAGCACGATCATATTTTGAGTGGAATGTGGATTCCTGCTTTCCTTTATCAAGGGCATCTGGAGGGTGATTGAGAGCTTTGAGTCAGATGTCTCCATTAACCTCAGCATCTAAATGCATATTGTCATTGTTTTGAGTCATCTTGAGAACCTTTGCTTTTCCACAGACCAGTGGTTCAACTGCTTTGATTTCCATAAAATATGCTAGGACTCATCTATAGTTTTGTACAGAAACACACTCATCTTGTGTTTTCAGCAACAACTTATGGATCCCATGCAAGCTCACCTTTCTAAAATTAACTTGGAACATTTGTTGGTTCACTGCAAAGTGCAAGTTAAAGGATTTGTGCAATATGAAAGCAGCAGACTGAACACTTCCTGCACTTGTTACATGGACTGAGTGAAAGAACTCTTGGTGTATGATGGACATATAACTTGCTAAGACAATTATTTCAAATTATAAGCAGCAGAAAGATTTGTGTAATAGCAGGGTAATAAAAAAGTAACTTCCACTTTCTGTTTTGCTTTCCAGCTATTTCAGAGCCATTATAAGAGATGTCCTAAATATTCAGACACATCTCTTAAAAAACAAACAAACAAACATAATACACTTTGGGGCAATTAAGATTTTTCACTACAATGTAGTAAACATTTCTGACATTAGGATTTAATGAAAATTATTAACTGTGTGATTAAGGATAGCTGGGAACAATGCAATCTAATAATTATTATTCACAATGCTTTTCATCATGTTCTAAGCAGAAAACAATGAACTGTTAAGATTACATCCTTTCAAACATCCTACAAAACAGAAACAAATTAAATGCCCTCAGAATTATGGTCAAACCAATAATAGTATTCCTGTAGGCAAACAGGGGCAAGTATTTTTGAGAAAAACATGACACAAGAGTGAGTGTATTGGTCTTGCTTATGCATCAAGTGCACAATATTAACTGCATTGCCTATTTGGAAACAAAAAGCAGTATTTCTAAAAGGATTTGGAAGCCTTAAGTGATTAGAAAAATCATCTCTACTGCTCAAATAAATTTTCCTGATGAGGTATCATAGCAACTATATGCAACTTTTGTTCCACTAGGGAAAATACCATGTTTCTGGTGAACTGCGTATATTTCACATTCCTTATGTCTTAACATATTTTATTTTCTGAGAGAAAGTTTTAACACTCATGTCACCTAAAATGCACAAATCTCACAGCTGGTTACATGATCACCCATAATAGGGGCCAGTGAGAAGATTTACTTGCACTGATTTACACTGATGTTTGAAGAGGGTTGGTGTTTGTCACCATCCAGTCTCGGTGAGCTTGGTGAGAGTAGTTCCACCAGCTTGTCTGAATCCAGCTCTGAGATTCTCAGTATTTACCACAAAATGTGAAATGCTTGCTCTGACTCCAGGATCCTGGTCCCCCTTCCTTGTTCTCATACAGTTGGTGGGCCCATCAAACAGTAGCTTCTGGAAAACAGAAGAAATGGGAAGAGCTCAGCTGGAGAAGGAGTTGAACCCAGGCAGAACTCAATCTTCATGCACTTCATTTTTCTGAGAGACATTTTCTCAAGTGCAAGAGCTTCTTTTTTTCTGAGAAGGGAAACCGAGGATATCCTGAAAGTGGGTGCTTAACCAGTGTAATTTACCACAGCCTGGGATTCTGCCGTGCTGCTTTCCTGAGTTGTCATCTGTTGGTGACAAAGCGTTCCCCGCTGTGCCTGTGAGGGCAGCAAGGCGGCAGGCACCGACACAATAAATGGTTTAAATGGTTTAAATGGTTTAAATGGTTTATCCCACCCACCTGCTCTGACATCTCTCCAGATGGTTTGCAGCATGGGCAGTGTGGGGCACCTGCCAAGAGGCTGCTAACACTGCAATTTGTCCCAGCAGAATGTTTTTTAGCATCAGTCTGAACCATGATTAAGATGCTTGGGGGTCTTCTTTCTCTAAGCACTTGAATTACAACTCCCAAATATCTAAAATGTGTAGCACTTGTCTGTTCTTAACAAAAGAACACTTCACCTTAAAACAAAACAAAACAAAACGAACAAAAAAGTGTTTTGCTTAATAATATATGCTTTATATTCACTAGTCAGAATGTCTTTGTGAAGGTGTTCAAAGCACAAATGAGAATTCATTGCTCAATAACAACTTATACAACTTCCACTGACAACCATAATATATGATCTCTTTCTAACATTGTAAGTACAAAAAAATATTTGAATATTAGAAGCTTTGACTTTTTATATTATAACTATAGGTATACTATATACTATTTCATTAAGTAACCTCAGGATCACCACAAGGCACTTCTGTTAGGAGGCAGTTTATCAAAGAGAAGACCCATTTTCATTCTTTTTAATCAATAATCTCCACAATATAGAATAGCAGCACCAAGAAGGATGAAAATGAACCTGCCATACCAGGAGGTTTGGACAAGATGGTTATAACCAGATGGTTATAAGTGCTTTGAACAATTTCATCTCTTTTTTTTCCCTGATCCCTGTGCTTTTGTTCATGGCTTATTATAATTAGGGTATTTATCTGTTTATGCTGTAGAAATAAGAGAAAAAAGGAAAAATAGACATCTGTTGTGATGTGGGTTTTTGCTTTGAATTTTCAGGCTAGCTTTCTATTTCATTTGTGTGTTATGATTTAAATTATACATGCCGTTAAGTGTCAATGCCTTTGCCTGTCAGCTGGCCACTCCCCATAAGCTTGCCCATTGGAACTTAAATATTTATCCCTTCCCTAATCCCCTCCTTCCCCAGTTGTCAATCTCTGTATCCCTGCCTCTATTTCTAGAACCTTCCTTGCCAATCTTCCCTTGCTTGATATATCATTTGCTGTTTTGTATCATTACATCGCTTTTGCTATTCCCACTGGATTGTGTTCTGTATTCCCTGTCTAAGACTCCTCCCTGAGCGCATTCTCATTGGTTGGTTGCTTTGAATTGCCTGTGCATAAAACCCACGGTGGGACACGTGCTCCCTGTCTTTGGGGTCCAGCTTTAGTTGTTGTGCTTCAGTTGTACCCTTAATAAATCTCCTCAGTTCACCCCAGACCCGTCCCGCCTCTGCTTCCCCTCTGCGCCCCAGACAGACTTTGCTGAGAGCATCGGAGTCCCTGTGGGGAGGTGAGAGCTCCCCAGGGCGAAGGTGCCGCACCCCTCGCTGCCCTGTGCCCTGGGACACATCAGAAGCACACACCGTGACAGACATCCTTCAGAGAACTTTTCAGAACCCTCATCCTGTCTTTTCTTTTTAATTTGTTCATAGGAAACATTCCCATGGAATATTTGGGATTATGATTTTATTTACATGGCTTATTCCAGAATTTAGTCCTGGTACTCTGCACCAACTTTCTAGTTATGTACCAACTTTCTCTATTTAGTAAAAGAATAGTTACACAGGAAAAATGCATTTCCTAAATTTCATTCGCAGAAACATACTGTATTTTTTTTTAAATTCTGCACCATTCTAGTCCATTGAATTGCAGACTATGAATGCTGTTTAAATTCCAAATAGATGGTTACAATCAGATTAAAGTGTTTATTAATACTCCAAGCTGATCGTTCGAAAGACAATTTTCACTGATTTCTACATAAAGAAGCTTATTCTTCTCAGTATGTTTCTAATTTGACCATTAAACTCTTTATATGTATTACTAAATGAGACCTTAAACATGAGGAAATGAGTTAAAATTTTAATGATTTTACTTCACTATCTTAGTTCTAAATGTTATTATATCCTTGTTGCAAGGCTAGAGGAACAAAGTTTATTAAATACTGTGTTATTTATCTTCCCTATTTTCTGTGGGAAGGGTTCTCCTTTCTTTTGCTAGTACTTCACCCTATTGCTATAGAAGTCTAATTTGTATAAGTAATTTTAATTTTTGGACAAACACTGGAGGTTTTTTCCCCAAACAGAGAGCTATGAGACCCATACATTGATCTGGTATATAAACTGTTTCTAAAATCTGAAGTTGATACCATCTTCCCAAAAGGACTGGTATGTGTTTTGTTACCTAATGGATTTAGAACAGGAATTTAAATAATTAGAAATCCAGTAGAAAGTGTCAGATAAATGACAGAATTATGATTTACAGGTCAGGTCACTCAGAATGATACAAGGTGAATGTAGCAGTGTTTCTAAAGTGAAAAGTGGTCATTATTAAATACAACAGGCATAGGAAGAAAGTATATCTTATCATCTATTATGATGACCAGAAACAAAAACACATGAAATTTTTTCCCCAGCAGGTCTGTGGTACGATCAAGAATTATACAAAATCACTGTAATTCTATCCAAAAACCTTAAGCATAAACTAACATTCTTTCCTTATTATTTATGAATCCATTAGTTTGTATTTAAAGTCTAAAAATTCTTATCCTGTGTGTTTCTAAGCATATAATATTACTTTGATTCAGCTTCTATAAATGTCCTGCTTAAGAAGATTTTAGAGGATTACCAGGGTCCCCGTAGGAAAAATGAATAAGATTTAACAAATATAATATTGAGAGCTTGGATATGAACATCTTCTTAATATTCCTTCAAAGTATTCCTTTGTGAAATCAGAAAGTAAAAAAAACACTATCCCATGAAAAGTGATTGACTAGTTCAAAGCCATGGATAACATATATGCTAGTATAGAACATAAAATGTATAGCTATTAAGAAGTTACATATTAAAAGCTGAGTTGATAGGAAATGGTTTGAAGAGAATATCCAAGAATCCTCTGTTATGCAAGAGAAGCCAGATCTAACAAGTAGTGCAGCCATTTCTCATTATTTCTGCTTAACAAACTGTGATAGCTAGATCAAATTTTCCCTTTAATCTACAAAATATAATTAATTTAACAAAACTATTTTAGAAATGTGTTTAAGAAAAACCTACAAACCTGAAACACTAGGCTGGCATTTCTGTGCATTCTAAGGAATTCTGCATCTACAGTCAAGGATTCATTGCATTCTTTAAAGTCTTGGCAATTGCTGTGTTAGTGAGCAGAGTGCACTCCTGTTGCAGAAACACATACATCCTTATATAGATGACATCCATATTAAAACATTTCATTGTGAATTAAACAGGTAAAATTAAATGCCAGCTAATATATATGTTATCAAAATAAATGAAGTATTTTGGTCAAAGTATCTGAATATATATGTAATTCACCATAAGAAAAACATCTGTGTGAAGACATGGATGGCAAACTTTTACATAGTTGGTGACAGATCAGTGTCACTATCCTCCAGCTGAACCCTGAAACTGAGGGGTTTGTTCCCATTTCACAACCCAGATGTTATCCTGGAATACTCTGTGTTGACTATGGAGGACAATATGATCTTTGACACTCCACCACACACATCCCCCAACCAATCTGCAGACAACACACAGATAACAAAAAAGATTTAGGAATCCCAAGGTGTGTTTCAAGTTTTTTTGAGCTCTGAAAAGTAAATCCCACAGCCAAAGTGAGCCAAATGAATCACCTGAAAGGCAGTCAGTGAAAGGGGGGGAGTTGTATTTATATGCTCTCTGACATGAAGAAGAAGTTAAATAAAGCCATTATGTCAGTTTACCTATTTGCAGATAATACTTAATAATGTTCAAATAATCTACAAGCAAGATTCATGATAGAATATTGCTAGGTAATGCCAAACCTGGATCAAGAATGCCTCCCTGCAACTCTGCCTGCTGATCAGAAAGCTTTGCATATTGGAAAGGAGGAACATCAGCAATAATTCACCATAGAAAATAACAGTTTTCTATATAAGCACCTGCAAAGACTAGAACTGAATTTTACCATATTGCTTGGATGCATTGAGTGAGCTTGATCCTAGATGAAGATTACTGCTTCTCTGTATCAAATAAAACAGGTATGAAAGTACACAACTATTCACATTCACAAAGTACAAATACCTGAGACTAAATAAATTATTTTACTCAGATTGTCAGATAACTGTCAGATGAAATATTTTCATCCTTTCCTTGAAATACATGTACCTGATTCTGTATATTTGTCATGTTTCAATGTGCCAGCAAAAAAAAAAGCATCTTTAAGACTTTACAAAGGCTGAGGCAGTTTCAGATGCAGTATTGACAAGTTCTAATGAACATAAAAATGCACAAAGAAATATGTCATATTTCTAAATATTCTAAGTATTCTGCTTGATCTAGGAGATTTTTTTATCATGTACACAAAATTGTAAGTGCCTTCCTATCCGAATCAGTTCTTTTCAGTTGTCAAAGTATCAAGCAACACTGGTAGTACTATAAAATATCTATGTCAAGCAGTAAAAATGATGTAAGTGTTGAAGACTGGACATCATACATAGGCAATTGCATACCTGATTTGTACATGGTCATGGGTGCATCTGCATATTTATGCTTTATAGCCTTTTTTTGTCTCATCACCCATGTGAACAAACAACTAATTTGGGTCATATACATGTATATGTGGCCAATTTCCTATATATGAGGAATTTTATATAGGAATATACAGAATCAACGCACGTGCAATACAAACATGTTTTCACTTTCTTCACTTGCAACTTCAAATTATGATCTTTGATCGGATCATAAATATGAACTATTTTTGTTCCAATTTAAGATAATAATTGAAAAGGTTTCAAATTCTATATGGAAACACTAGTTTCTTAGTAAGAGATAAATGAAACTTCCTAGACATGAAAACCTTCTAAAACTAACTTGTATCAGCACTGTTTAATTACACATGTGCACACAAAGAGACTCTGAAAGATACAAAATGCATTTGCATTTGGCTTGTCAAATGAAAAGTGAAAACATTCTCAAGGGAACAAGAAAAATTATGTCAGGTATTACTATATGCTCTGACTTTTATCTCAAAGGGCAAATATTTGTGATACAGTAAACAAGAAGTAAACATTAATAAAGTGAATATGAGAAGGCTAAAGAAATGCTATGTCTCTTAAATGTAATATTTTTTTTTTTAAGAGAAGTGCTAGAGGAAGAATAAAAAAAAATCTTTATATGGGCTCTGCTGAAAGGCCATGGAAATGTTTTGCAGAGTTTATGTTCAAGGGCTGATACATCTATTTCTAAGAATCTAATTCTGTGTTACCTTGTGGTTTTAGGTTTTGTACACTTTTTTTTTTTTCCTGAAATTGGTAGCTTTTCCATTTTTAAGGTCTTTCAATTAAGGGAAAACTAGATTATCAGAGCTGATATTCTCATTGATGTCACATTTCTTTGAAATCCTTGGGTAAAATCTAGGAACAAAATCTACCTTTTTTCTCTAGAATAGGTTAGGAGTCAAGGCTGCAGAATACCAAATCAATACAGTTGTATTTTCATACTTCATAAGGGAAAGGAGCAAAATAAAAGGAAGCAGAGAAAAAAGATTTGGAGACAATTAGTTCTGCACACCAAGTATCAGTAGAACAATCAAATATTAGTGTATATGCTCTCTCTAATGTAGTTAAACAGTTCAACAGCAATATGATGGCCTCTTATTACAGTGTTACAAAGTTGGTGGATGAAAGAGTGACTCACATTATCTGGACTTGTGCAAGGCATTTGACACCATCTCACACAACATCCTTGTCTCTAAACTGGAGAGATGGGGATTTGCCAGACAGAGCACTTGGGGGATGAGGAATTGGCTGGATGTCACACTCAAAGGGTTGTGGTCAATGGCTCAAAGTCCAAGTGGAGACCAGTGACCAGTGGTATCCTCAGGGTTCAGTATGGGACTGGCACTGTTCAACACATTTTTTGCCCCATGGACAGTGGGATCAAGGGGGAGTTTGCCACTGAAACTTAGCTGTGTGAGCAGTCAACACACTGGAGGGAAGGGATGTCACACACAGAGACCTTGGCACTCTTGGCAGGTGGGTCTGTGCAAATATGAAACTATGTTAAGTGCAAGGTCCTACACCTGGGATGGGGCTATCCCAAGCACAAAATTAGTCTGGGTGGGGAACGAATAGAAAACAATCCTGAGGAGAAGTACTGAGGAGTGTTGTTGGACAAGGAGCTTGACCTGGTGATGCACAGAAAGCCAATTGAATCCTGGGCTGCATCCAAAGAAGTGGCCAGCTGTGCGAGGAAGATTAATCTGCCTCTTGTCTTTTTTGGGGCATCTTCGTTGAAGACTAGGGTGATGGGTAGTTGTAAAAGCAACTCCTTTATTGCATGGCTAAATCAGCCTCATGAAGGCAGAGTTGTCCAAGCCAGTGGGCAGAAAGCCTCTAACACAGAGTCTCTAAGACCCAAGCAGAAGCAGCAGCCACAGCAGTAGCGACAGATGCCCGTAACCTGTGTCCTGTGTGAGTGTCTTTATCAGGACCAGTCACAGCAGCAGCAGCAACAAAGGCATTTGTGATGTTTCATGAGCCTCTGTCCCTTTGCACTCTCAAAGCAGTGCATTTTTATTCTATTTTTAGGCAATCAGGTACCTACACAGATTTTCTACAGTCTTGCTGGACCAAACCTAAATTAAGATTGATGTGCAACAATATTCTTAAATTCTTACACAAATGCTACACATATAGCTCTATCTGCTCTATCTACGAATGTTTTAGCAAGGTTACATTATTTTCATTATGTTTATCTATCTTTGCAAAAGGCAAAGGTACTGAACTTTAGGCTTCAGGGCTTCTCTTAATAACTAATACAGGCTCTTTGTTTAAGGCACTTAAAATTCCTCTACTTGTTTAAAACTAATCTTGCATTTCTACCTCATGTCTCTGTGGATTTATGTATTTTAGTTTTTTTGAAGGTTCTAATTCAGTCCTCACATTTCTGGGCACTCCTGGGCCTGTGTAGTTTTGGCCCAGTGGGATTCATACTCCAACAGCCCCTCTGTTCATGTGTGATCCTACCCTGAGAGCTGTGTGCAGTTTTCCTGGGATCCCAACACAGGAAGCACATGGACCTGTCTTTCATGGAGCAAGTCCATTGAAGTCCACAAAGCTGATCAGCAGGCTAGAGCACCTTTCCTACGGAGACAGGCTGAGAGAGTTGGTCTGGAGAAGATAATATTCCAGGGAACTTTAGGGCACATTCCAGTTCCTGGAGGGGGCTACAGGAGATCTGTACAGGGACGTTTCACAGGGGCACGTAATGGCAGTACTAGGGGGAATGGTTTGAATGGAAAGAGGGTCAGTTTTATGGTATAAAGATGATAGAAATACTTGCTTGTGAGGGTGATGAGGCACTGGGCAGGTCCAGAGAAGCAATGAATGGTTCATTACTGGAAGGCCAAAGGCTTTGAGTAACCTGGTCTTGAGAAATGTGTCCCTTCCCATGGTGGGGGGCATTGGAAGCAGAAGATCTTTAAGGACCATCCCAATCCAAACCTTTCTGCAATTATATGATTGTAGCCCTAACAAAATCTGTCATCTAAACAAGCATTTACTATCTTATGCCAAAGAACGAATCCTTTGAAACTTATAGTGGGATGCATGCTGAAGATCAAAATGGATTTTGCTTCAGAGGGACGCTTGAAAACACTTATTTCAACAAATACATAAGGGTTTTATCTTAAGTTCAGCAAGAGAGTTCAGAACAGTATGCCCAGTTTTGGTTTGTATATTGTAGTGTATGGGGAAGATGAGTATATACAACACGTAGTATTGGGCAAAGAAAGCACTTTCATATTTCAACAGAAAGGAGACATTTGAATAGAAGCTCTGCCTCATCTTTGCAGCCATTTTCTCTGTTGTACTTTACACAGTTACCTTGGTTCCCATACCATTACTATCATAGGTGGAAGCTATGACTCCATTAGAAGCTGGGGCAGTAATGATGAAGTCTCGAGGAGCATGAATTTAGTACCAGGTATGAAGACTAGTGAGTAATACATCACTGGTTCTAGAGATTCTAGAGATTCTAGAGAGAGGTGTTTTTAAGAGTGAAAAACCGTAATAACCTTGCAGAAGACCTGCAGTATTGTGAATGTGCTGTTCAGCAACCTGTGGAGCCAGAAATAGTCTAAATCTGTTCACTGATTCCCTCAATACATTGAAGAGATACCTGGTCAGCCTTGGAGGGAAAACTTCAGGCATCAAAATAAGCAGACCGTATTTCTTTGCAAATGTCATGAAGGTATGAAGTCAAGCAATCGCAAATTGCTCCTGCTGCAGAGGGTGAGAGCATAGAGCTGCTGTCTGCTCTGCAAAGGCAGCAAGATTCTCTCTATGGATTCTGAAAGCAAGAAGGAGATAGTCAGCTGGGTAATGGCTAACACACTCACTAGACAAGATAATGGTAGAGTTCAAAGAGGACAGCAGTAAAGCAGTTGCATAAGCCAAAGACTGTGATTGAAAATGGTGAACTGTGAAAGCTCCTTACTGTAAGAAAAAGACATTGCATTTTTGTGTTAGAAGATAAAAACTGGGAAATTGCTTTTCATCATGGAAAAAGGATGTATGGGGCAAATGTTCTCTTTTGGTATGAGAAATTTAGAGGTTTTTAATATATGTATTTTTGGATAGGAGACTTCAAGAAGATTACCTATGACTTCATAGGCAGGATGTAAGAATATTTAACTACTCTGTGTATGAGAACTAATATGTGGAGTCTTTAAGTTAGAAAGTTCTTCATCTTTCTAAGAAAAAAAAAGAAAAAAGGTTTAAAAAATTGAAACCTCTGAGTTATATTAAGTGTATTTCAAAAGCAGTTCATCTTGACTCATTAATCTATGAGTCTGAGATCAGTAGTGATCACAGATCCTGGACTTCAGTTACTACAGCCTTTGTTTCACCATTCATTTCTTAAAAAATGTAGCTGTCATTTCTGTGAATATTAGCCATACATCTGCATTATATGCATATATTCTTTACTTTCACAGTTTTAGAAAGTATGTGGGATTCAGCCCACCTAATTTCAGCCTTCAGAAAGAACAGTGCCTGTGTTAGCCTGCTATCTTGAACCCTCTCCAGTAGAAAGAATCAGAAGGGCATCTCACTAAAGGTCATAATAAATCAGGAAGAATATCTAAAACAGATGGAATAAACATGTTAAACAGATGGCGTAGGCTGTGTCTACACAGTACATGTTTTTCTTCCTTCACCTCCTCCTCTTTGGTTTTGTAAGGGATACTAGGGACAGCTCAGAGAATAGACCTATTAGCTTCATGCCACAATTAAGCAAAATACTTCTGCCTGTCAGTAACTAGCACTCACACTACCTTTAGTTTGCCATAACAAGCTGCAGTAACAGGAAAAACATCTTTGGGTTCTGCAAATGCTCTACAGCTTCATCTGGCAGCCAGTTGGTGGTGTCATTTCTGGGCCACGTTACATAACCTGCCGTCTGCAGAGCTCTTATTTTCGGACGAGCGCCTGAAGCCAACAGCCGCGACACCACCGCGCAAGGGCTGCGCTCGTTATCTAAGGCAGGGCAGCCCACGGCCTCCGCCTGCCTCGGCAACAAAGGCTGCGGGAAAGCATCGCCAGCACTGAATTCACACCAGATGCTCCTAACAGGAGACGCAAACCTTCTCCTCTCCTTCTGCGTTTAAAGTGAAATGCAGCACCTCGTTGTGCGGGGCGCAATCCTGAAAACGCACAAGGGCCGCAGCACCGATCACAGCTCATCCCTCCGGCACAAAGAGGGATACATGGCCATCCCTGCACAGCTGAAAACACTAACGCTCATGAAAACTCCTGAATTGCTACTACATCAATTCAGCACCAAAACTGCTTAAATGGCCCATTGGATTCTAGCCTTTACTTGAACGCTGATCTCTTGGTTTGGAGTCTAAAACAAGTTTTCATAATTTTTAATAATTTTTCCCCCTACTTCCAATCACCCTTTTTAGAAAGTTTCTTTACAGGTTTTTTTTGTTTGTTTGTTTGTTTGTTTGTTTGTTTGTTTTTCACAGATTCTTCCAGATTTTCTCCTAAGTGGAATGAATGAAAATAGTCATGCAAGCACTTTTTTAGTTACAGCAGAAATTTTCTCAAGAAAATATTATAAAAATCTAAAAAGAAAACAGATTTTTGTTCTCAGTTTTTGAAATCTTCAGTGCACAGTGAGATAAACAGTGGGAAATATTGTGAAAACAGCATATAAGCTGGAACCAATGGCTCTTTAATATGCATTTGTTGCCTTAAAACACATGGCTTGGCAAGTTTTCATTGCATGATTGAAGAAATATGATGTTATCTCTGTGAGCATTGATGAAAGAGAAATTCCTGCTGCTTTAAGATGAAGCTAAATAAAAATTATAACATTGGTAACAAGTAAACTACTGCTGGTTGTACTGGAAAATGTGATAAATGTTGAGTTACTGCAAAATCAGTAAAGGCATTAGTACTATTTTTATTTAAAAACACTTTCAAAAATCAGGATGAGAAGAGACTAACAATTGAGGCATATATATCCATGTGTCCACTCCCAGTCTATGATCTTATACTTCAGATACGTAGTTTATTAATTGAACTGCTTGGAAACACAGAGATTATTTTTTCTTTTCGTGTTTCCATAATTTGTCTTGTAATTTTATAGTTAGTTTTAAGTAGTAACCTTATGTGTACCTATCAGCAGAATCATAATTAATATGATTGATAAGAGGCTTCATAGCAGCAAAATAAATACTGTACTGATTCCTCTTGAACTAGTTGCTATATAAAATCTGCAGAAAATACAATTACAATTGCGAAACTCTCCTTAAAGAAAAAATCCTAAATATGTCAGACAGGCAGAATAACTTTTAATGACTGTCTCTTCCTCTGTGATCCAGTACCTTTAGACATACCTGGTTAACAACACTAAAAAACAACAACAACAACAACAAAACAACCAAAAAGCACAAATACAAAAAAATATTTTTCTGTGTTTTGCCAAAGCTATATTCTTAAAAAATGTAGCTGTCATTTCTGTGACTATTAGCCATATGTCTGCATGATGTCCTTTTGCAGGTTCATTAGCTATATGAATTAAAGAAAAAGAATTAAGTACATATTTAAATTTTCTTTCCATTTTTTATGATGCTGTGAAGTTAATAGATGGGCTCTTGCAACATGGAAACTGGATTTCCATTTTCTGAATGGAATAGTTTCATCTACAAAAGATTTTAGCTTTAGTCAGATGAGCATGCTGATTATATAACAACTGGCATTAAAATTTTGCAACGCTTGAATGTGGGAAAGGAGAGATTTAGAGCAGAAAATGATGTAAAATAAATGGTCTTGCAGAGATGGGCATAACCATGCTATAAATTAGCTGAAAGTTGACTGAGTATGTCCTATTATAATTTAATGGTCTTGTTTAGGTATTATAATATCCCATTTTCCAGCAGCAGTTACCTTTGCTAAGGGGAAGAACAAATGGCCAAGCAGGAGACCCAGCAGCTTGATTAAAAAGATAAGGGGTGCAAAGGTAAGGAAGTCCAGTAACTATGAAGAGAGAGTATAAAATCAGAGAGACCATATAGTATTTACTCCTCAGGACCTCTTCTAGGTACTCCTGCTTTGTGGCTTATACTTTCTTAATCTAGGAGTGTTCTATTTCTTTTTAGATTTCATGCAATATGTTGGATTTTTTTCTCAATTTGCTAACCAGTGGCTCGATGTCCATCCTCCTTTTTTAAAGTATACGGTTATTTCTCTTCTACATTCTTTTGATCTTGTCAATATAAAGCTCTGTTATTTCTTCTTCATTAACTTTTTTCCAGGATGAAGGTTTCTATTTAATTGTTCCTCATGAAAAAAGAAAAATAAGCTTTACACCTGTGATGATGCTTATTGCTCTTTTCTAACCTTTTCTAATAGTGCAGCTTTTGACAGAGGACAATTAGAATAGTGCACAGGACTCAGTGAGACCAACACTGATTTGTACAGAGGCATGCTGTAGAATTGTGCTCCTCTCTACTACTTTCCTTCTCATTTTTTTTCCCTTTCCTGACTGCTGCTCTTAGGTTTTCATTGAACTGTGTGTTACAACTTCTCAGATTGCCTTGCAGGAAGAATTAGGATTGTTTCCCACATACATTATTTAAAGTTTATCTATCTATCTGCCACTTTATTATTCATTTTACTGCATGAGATTCTTCAGCAGCTCTTCAGTTTGCTTTTGTTTTTACTTCTCTGTATATCTTCAATAATGCCACTTCATTGGTCATCCACTGTTACAGGGCAGTTACAGCTGTAATGTACACAAGTGATCTTAGCAAGGAGATTCATGGGTTTTTTACTAATTATTTGAACCTCTATGAATACTATCTATTCTGATTTTGGTTTTTGTGTTTAAACAAGCACAGACAGTCCTTCTTATTCAGTGGTTTACTATTCTTTCATTGGAGACTTTGCTGAGTCTTACCAGAGTATTACCAAGAGTACTTAGAAAGATATTACCAGATTACAACTGGTTTGCACCTTTAATTCTTTCAAAGACCTGCAAGAGATCTGTGAGGCCTGAATTCACTTTACAAAATGGAATTCCCTTACTCTATGATGCTTCCAAGCATACTTGTTTATCCATTTTTAGGAAAAATGGGTAATAATATTCCTTAGAATAAATTGATTCATAGAATGAATCATAGAATGAGTAATAAACTCTGTGATTCTATGATTCATAGTTTTTTCAAATTGTCTCAGCAAAGAGTATTGTGTAGCTTCCAAGAATGTCTCTTGAATCTCTTTTAAAAACTGCAGTGACATGTGCCACAAAGCAATCTGCAGATACCAAGGCAATTTGAACTTGTCTATTTACACTCCACTGAGTAGTACACTTCTTTCATCCTTGCAATGGTCTAAACTTTTGGGGTCAATAACTACTCTTGTTGTTTGCAACTTCCACATCACTTCTGCCAATAACAAAATTTAAGACAGAACAGAGAGGTTCTGGTTGGGAATTACTTAAAGTTCATCCACCAGAATTAAAAATACAAACTGCAGTTTATGCTTTCTGTCATAATTGTTCTGTCTTTGATAATTTATTTAACTGGAGATTTCAGCTTCTGGCTTCAGCTATCATTGGAAAAGATCTATTTGTGTTTTAGGGGTTTTTTTTTGCAATTGCCACTCTGGAATTTTGAGTCAAACACATCACATGTCTTTGAAAAGCAAGGGAGGATAGGAGTTTATTCTGTGTTTCCTCAGAACCCACATTTCCATTCCTGAGACTTGATATAGGTACTTGCTTAATAGTTATATTTACACACACCACACTATACACCAAGACTAAAATTGCAGAACATTGTGACTTGTTGGAACTTGACATTCTTTAGGTGTGCAGTACCTCCAGTGATGACAGCTCATCCCACTTCATGTAATCATAAATAAGGTGTCTTAAAACATAAAGGAAAATAACTACAAACAAATACATCAGTGTATAAAACCAACATCCACGAACACATTTTTTAGAAAACAACATAAATATTTTAGCTGAAAGATTCTATAAGGCTTTTTTTTTAAATTTTTGTTTTGTATTTTCTGAACATATTTCATTGGCAGTATTTGGCAGCACAGGGACAGGACAGGTTTTACAAAGCAGAGAGTTTAAATGGAGATGGAAGTTCCCATTAACTGAAACACCTGAAAATCAAATAGTTGTGGTAGTTTAACACCAGCTGTTAGCTAAGCACCACACACAGCTGCTCAGTAACTGTCCCCTCGGTGAATTTTGGAGACAGAATCAGAAGAGTAAAAGATGGAAAACTTGTGGGTTGAGATAAAGACAGTTTAACAGGGAAAACAAAAGCTACACACAAGCAAGAAAAACAAGGAATTCATTCACCACTTCCCATAGGTAGGCAGGTCTCCAGCCATCTCCAGGACAGCAGGGCCCCATCACATGTAATGGTGACTAGGATGGACAAACACCATCACAGCAAATGTCCTTCCCCTTCCTTGCCCTGCCCCCAGCTGTTACTGGCTGACCATGAGGCCATGCATTTTGGGACATCCCTCTGGTTAACTGGGATCACTGTCCTGTCTGTGTTCCCTCACAATTCCTCGTGCATCCCCAGCTCACGTACAGTGGGATGATGTGAGAGACAAAAGAAGGCCTTGGTTCTGTGTAAAGACTGCTCAGCAACCATGAAAACATCACTGGTATCAGCACTGTTTCCAGTGCAAACCAAAACAGCCCCTTACCCAGCTGGGCCCACAGCCCCAGCTACTGTGATGAAAACTGAATGTATCCCAACCAAAACCAGCACACGGGAACAGCTTGTTCTCTTGTTATCTTTGGCTTATTGCACTAATCCAGTTTTAACCAACATGGTGTCACAAAACTGATTAAAATGAGTACTTCAGTAATATTTGCTAATTCCTATGCATGTGATTTGGGAGACAGAATAAACAATTTTCTAATTGCGCTTAGAAAACATACTTGGAATTGGGGAGTTTAGAATTGGTTGAAGTTCCAGAAGAATGACTTATGGGAGACAAGTTTGGCCTTAAAACTAAAGGCAGAAGCTAATTATTGAAAATTGCAAAGGCAGTAATTACAGGTTGTTTGTGCAACTACATAATAGCAAAAACAATCTCTTTTTTTGCATATAATTTTATCATCTGGTTTCAATACTGACATCCCTTTCGGAATCACTGTTACCTATTAAAAAGTGCAAAACTAATGAAATTAATAACAAAGAAATTAGAGACTATGGATGTCTAAGCAAAGTGAAGTTGTGAGATGTAAAAATGAGAATCAGATGTATTAGTGAAAGTAAATACTGGTAGAAGAGTGAATTTATCAAAAATGATGGCTTGCCATATGTCATGATTCAGCTCTCAGGCATTAAAACTGGGTAAGTGTACAGTTTTCCAGTGGATTGGCATCCATTCTTTCATAAAAGAACTACATGTAAGTAAAGTGGTACACCTTAAAAAGCCATAAAAGTGGGAAGGCCACTGTAGTGCAGGCCATATTTTGCATAACAATACAGCAAATAGCAACTTTGTAAAAATCTTAAAGCACCTTTCTATTTATCCTAAACTAAAATGTTGATGAGAATTACAAGAGCACAATTCTGGCCTGACACTAACTTTATAAAAATGTGCTCCAATGTGGCATGAAAATCACATACTTGGCTGGGTTAAACATTTTACAAGCTCTTATAGAGCAAACTCCCATGTCAAATTGACTTGGCAGTTTACCAGAAGTATTCCATTTCCCTGTTTTATTGCATCCTATATAGTCTTTTTTTTTCTGCAATAGAGCCTTGGCTTTGTCCCAGTGAAACTGACTCCCATCTGCAATAAAACAAAAGTTTTATGAGTGTTCATAGTAAGTAAAATTCTGTATCTGGTCACCTTTGAAATAGCCAAAGCTTTGGTACTGGCCATTTTGAAAACTCTGTGGCTTAAGTGTTGAGATCAGGGTTTTCAGTCTAATATTTAGACCTAAAATGAAAATTACCTAATTTTCTGAAGAACTAGACACCAGTAAATCTGTGAGCACATCATTTTGGCGGCAGTAGCTTAAAAACCAGGAATCAAGGCATCATTAGGCATTTAGTTGTTGCATATTACTTTAGACACAAAAAAACCTCTTACTGTTCTTATAACAGTGAAGAATTACATAATATACATAAAATGTGTAGAAATACGTATCTATACTTACACTGTACAGACAAACTCTCAGCTTCTACTAAGCCAACAGTAAAGTCTTGTCACTTGTTGCACAGCTAAGATTTAAAGAATGGCAATGTATCATGAAGTATTTTGACACAATAAGGTTACGTTTAAAAGAGACTGGCATTTTAAAGCAACCAAGTAGAATTCTTTTCCAAATAAGCCTAAAGAAATAATTTCTTAAATATCACTAAAATATCTTGATATTTCATATTGACATGTATAAGAATCTGCCTGACAGCATAAGCAATCAAACAATGTAACCAATACCTTTCTGAACATCCCTGCTTTTTGTGAAATTGCTCAGAAGCTTCAATTGGTTTAGGACCTGTGCTCAAAACAAGCACTAATACAGCTGAGGAAGAATTGTCTTTATGCAGAAGTCCAAATCCACCCTGGAGATTCTCTATGAATTGTTTTCCAAGACTGGCTATTTCAAACTTAGCAAGTGCAGAGGTGATCAGAGGGAATAATGATGCAGCTCTATATAAATGCTGAAAAGATTAGCAAAATGAACTGTACTTTAGCAGAAAATCCATTGCTTCCTGAATACCTGACAAAATCAGATGTACCCTATTTTTTCATTGTTACATGTTGGAGTCCAGGATTTCCCTTTGGCAGCCCTGGAGAAGATGGAGTCTGTACAGGGGGGTCTGGGACCTGTACAGGGGGGTCAGCCAGCCTCCCACAGAGCCCAGGAGGACTCTGACTCTGGCTTCCGTCCATGGGAGTGAATGCTCACATGAAGGAGGAATCACAGATCCTAAGAATTTAGAGATAGATAGTAGTTTGTTATAGAGTATAAATATAGAGATTAGGATTCTTAGTATACGGGGCTGAGAGGACAAGATGGAGGAATTGGGGAGTGGCCCCTA
>VXBR01004723.1:130251-230871 GCA_013400215.1 Cisticola juncidis
CCCCAGGGAACAGCAACCCAGGGGGAAGACTCCACCACCTCGGGGAACGGCCGCCCCGAGGGGAATCTTGGGGAAAATCAACCCCGAGAGTTACACAAAGAGAAAAATAATTAAGAAGTAAAAAAAAAAAAAGTCAATCATCAATCACATCTTTAAAAATTTATCATGTCTAGAAACAACTGCCCCAGTATATCCACAAGCAAAAGAAAGAGCTCTCTTCAATTTACTCATTCAAATACTGTCATCTGTAACTGTCAATGCCTCAAAAAAAACTGAGGTCAGCTTCTCGAAGCTGGACCTGCTTTGTATCACAGGGAGGAACAACAAAAGAGCAGTCTTTCCAAGTACTCTCACTGAAGCCAGTGTTCCCACTGGGTTCACAAATACAGACTGCAAATGGCACTGTGGAGCTCTAAACTGCCTCTAAAAAGCACGAAGAGCAGACAGAAACTATCTTTCAGATCTGTGTTCATAACAGCTATGAATCACAAGCTAGACTGGATCTACCTTAAACCCAGCTTGAATGGGCTCATGGAGAAACATGGCCTCCCTCTTTCAGGACTCATATTTCACGATTCCTTTCACAGAGAAGTACTGGAGTTTTGGAACAGATAGAATTCAAAAGGAACCATAACTTTTCTGTAATAAAAAAACTTTACCACAATTAAATCCTGAAACTTGATCAGTCTCGAGTCTCAGGAAACTTTTGTCACATTTTTATTTTTTTCTTCCTCGTGCTGCTCCATAAGAAAGGGCTCCTAATCATTGTGTCCCCATTCTGGATGAACATGAATTCCAAAGAACTTTACATATGAAACTTCCATTTTCTATGCCATGATCATCCAGTCCATATCATATCAATAATCCCACATCTAGGTCCTAAATGTGACACAGATAAAAGAAACAGATCTTTTAATGTTTCTAAGATAAAAGCCCTTGGAACTTCAAAGTGAGCACACATTTTATTACATTCACTAGGAACACACTACAAGGATTAAAACAGTAATCAGAAGAGACATACTGCATAAAAATCAGTAAATAAGTCTGAGCCTTCTCTGAGTGGGAGGATTGATCTAGGTAATCTCTTGCATCTCCTCTAACTTCAGTAAACCTGTGGTAATAGATGCCCATCTTACTGCTAGAGTAAGTTTTTGTGTATAGAGGTTACTATAGCACGCCTCACCAAACAAGGGCACAAACACTGGCATGGTCTGGGTTTGGGATACGGGACAGGTAAGTGTGGGAAGAAGGGAGAAGTACTCCATAGACTCTTTTGCATTGCTTCTGTGGAGATGGAAGAGGAGTTTTGAACTGTCCCATTGAGATATGTGACAAGATCCTTTAATGCAAGCTGAGGAAACGGAGAAATGTCTTTAGGAAACTACTTACAGATAGAGCTGAGCTGGTCTTTGAAATTGTTCAAAAATGCACCCAACCAAATGAGACACTGTCACTATGAAAAATCTACTTTTAAAACAATGGGTTGAAAATCACGGAAGGATCTTTCAAATATATCCAGTTTCTTGTGTTACCTAATTTAATGAAGATAGGACTACCAATCCCATCCTTTTGAATTTCTTTCTGTGCACTTCATCTCAGTCATGCCACATAAATCACACAGTGTCTTCAAGCCACAGCACATCCAGTTTAACAAGGCATTGCTCTTGAGTGGAGAGAATAGTCAGTGAAAATCAAATAAAGAGAATTACAAACAAAAGTTTAGGAAGTGTGTGACTTTGAGTAGGCAAAATACAAGCCTATAAAACAAACATTATGAATAACATTCTATTTCCAAAAGCAATTTGAACACATTCCTTAAGTCAACTTTTCAACTGAAGGAGAAGTTGCATTTAAGCATGCCTAGAAATATGTTCTCAAGTTCCACTTCTGTGTTGAAGTACTGAGTATACTTTCCTGGGTTCAAACCAGCAAAATGACAAGTAACTTAAAATCATGCATGGTTTAGTGGATACTTCATCTTGGAAAAATATTAGGTGTAGTCCTACATATCAATATTTTTAAGTGTAAACTCTAGAAAACTATCTTTCTCCCTTGTCTATGGATACTACTGTAAAGCTCAGATGTCCAATCTTTGACAGGTGTCCGTATTCCAAGCCTGTTGTAAGGTACCCAAACCCAAGTCAGAAGACCCCTGGAGGTAGAATTCCATTCCATACCTCTAAATCCTTCTCTTTGATGTAGGGTTTCAAGGCACAGCATAAAGCTAGACAGGACTTAGTCAGAATCTCAGAAAGACTTCAACAAACATTGGGGCATATAGTGTGGAGAGCCTGACTGTGCTGTATTAGGAAGAGCTTCTCCAGATTATCGTACTCTTCAGAAGTCTTAGTAGTTTTACTAAATAATTGAAAGAAGAACAGATTAGTTTTAGATGAGCTCAATAACTTAACCACAGCCAAATCCTGGAGTCTGTCTGAAACTATTACTTTTGACTTCATGTGCTGGATCACAGTTTAAATTAAAGATGTCATAGACCCTCAGTTCTCACTAGTGACTTCCTTATTTTTTCTCTGGAAGTAGCAGTATATTAGATGCCAAACACATACCACAGCACTAGGGAGGAGAGATGACAAGAAAATTTGGGGTTTTTTTGGTTTTTTTTTTTTAATGGGGATACAAGAATAAGAATATGAAAGGCTAAGTATTCTTATTTTTGTTTTGATGGTGGAAAACCAGAGAGAAAAAAAGTGAGATATTAGGGAAAAAAAGAAGAACCTAGTTCCTCTAGAGAGTTTTTATGTGGCTTTGAAGATAGTTGATTTAGTCAAATGTTGCTTGATACTTAGCTAAAATTCATCCAAGTCACAGTAAATAATGACCTGATTTCAAAAGATGATAAGTAGTAATCAGTCATGGTAAAAGATGGTAAGGCGAAATCGCACAATTTCTGTCAGTGAAGATTAAGCTTAATAATAGCTTAAGCAAATGCTTGTAGAGAGAGAACCAGGCATCTCAAGCCCAGCTTTGGAACAGAAGGGGATGGACACTCTAGGTCCAAGAGCATTTTGCAAGATTTATTTAAGCATCTAGACCTTAAAAAGAAATTTACATATATGCATATATGCTTTAAGAGAGAATGAAATTTCATTTGTCACCTAAACTAAGACTTAATACCGAATATGCACTGGAAGCAAACCATGCACATTTTTACAACTTCAATGGCTTCACTAGTTTCTCATAATGTACATACAAATGGAATGAATGCTTACATGAAGTACAGAATGAAGAAATCTGGCTTGCATTGTAGGATAAATTCATAGAAGCCATACTAATCCTATCTTCTAGGAAACATTTTCTACAAATATTCTAGTTAGTAAGAGTGGAAATTTTAGTACAATTCAATAAAATGCTATCTTGGGGCATTTAAAACATGGGTGATGCAAAATGCCATTTTCTTAGAAGATATACTAAACAAACCTGCTAAAAATACTTCAAAGAAAAATTGATGCACAGTAGGTCTCTGGCAGACTTGCCATTGCAAAATGCATGACAGATCCTTGAGTGGTGATAACTGAGTATTTCTCATAACTCGTGCTCATTTTCTGTAACATTTCTTCTGCCTCTTTCAGCCTTGTAGTAACGTAAAAGAAATACATTTTCCTGCAATATTTTTGCATCTTTTCTGTAACTAGGAACTGAACACTGGAGGAAACTTTCCCAAGGCTGAAGCAGTTACAGGCACAGCTCATCAGAGCACATTTGGTGTGCAAATGTTAAGTCATGCTGAAGGAGGCCTGACTCCACTTAAATTTCTCTCTCTCTCTCTTGTGTTCACCAAAGGCGGAAACAAGATGAAGGATTATTTCTCTCTTGGGTACCATGCACATCTAAAATAATGAAGTGAACTTAAAACCCAGAGGACTCTGCAGCATTTTGTGGCTTTAGAATTGCAGAACTTATCACCAAGAAAAGGTAGTAGCTAATATTTATTCTACAGTCACTGTGCCAGCAGATCAGGTAAACTGACTTTCTGATCAAAAATTCTGAAGAATTCTTTTATGAAGAAGAAAAAATTATGTAACATGTTCTGGAGATTTTAAAAGTAATCGGTTTATGACCTTTACTTAAGCAAAGTAACTTCTCAGCTCTGCCTTCTAGGCAGGGTGGAGATATCAAAGTTATTTTCAGCTACAGAGGGACAGCCTACTCAAAATGTCAATTAAATTATGCCACCCCATAGAAGTTGAGGAATGCCTTTTATGAGGAACTCTACATGGAATATGTGCAAATGTAAGCTGTTTTCCAAGAAAGGGAAAGGTACCCAATTCCTTAAGGCTCTCTTATTTAAAGAATCACTGAATGGCCTGGGTTGGAAGGGACCTTACAGATCACCTACATCCAATTCCCTGCCACAACCAGGAATACCTTCTGCTACATCAGGCCCACCAAAGCTCCATCCAGCCTGGCCTTGAGAGGGAAACTTCCAGGTATCCACAGCTTCTTTGGGCAACCTGTGCCAGTGACTCACCACCCTCACAATAACGAATTTCTCCCTAATATCTAATCTAAACCTACTCTCAGCTTAAAGCCATTTCCCCTCATCCTGTCACTGCTGTAACCTGACTGTAGAAGGCCACCAATTTTGTCAGGCATTATCTACTTAGTGAATGCACTTTAGTCATCAACAATTACCTAATTATTTTCTTGTGCACTTCTGTATTTTTCAGGAGCAGTTACCTATGATGGGTCCAGACACATAGAAACTACTAGCCTGTAGTTCCCAATTCCATCCTCACATACCCTTTTTAAAAATCTGGGTTATTATTTGGGTTACCCCAAATACCTCCGAGGGTCCAGCCAGCGGAGAAATGGCTTAATAAATAGTGAGACGGCTTCTCAGGATATGCTTTGTAAAATAAAGCTTTGTAAAATAACAGCAAAAATAACAAACATTACAAAAGGAAAAGAGATAAGCCGTGCACAGTGTACCAAGCATGGTTACACTGGCTAAGGAATTCCCAAAAAGCCTCGTGTACCTCTGTGCAGGCTCTTTAATAACCTATGGTCTAGGTTATTAGCAATTCTCCAGATAGAACAGAACCCATTCTCCTAATGCCTAAACTTACAAACTTCCAACACTTGCCATAATGGGAGTGTCCATCTCCCAAACCAGCCCCTACCTGTGCTGCCTTCCCTACACTTTTAAGTTCAAGTTCTTGAAGCCAGAATCTTGGAAAAGACATGCCTAATCTTTTCTTCATCATCTCTGCTGCTGCACAGCCTGTGGACCTTTTCCTACAGCGTCTTCATTTGGCAACACCATTTCTCAACACAGGCACACTTCCTGCAACACAGGAAGCCTTTATCCCCCTGCTCCATTCCCAGCAAGAGGCCTTGGGCTCTCCTGGAAAGCAGTATCTACCCACCAGAGCCCTGACTGGATAGCAGCTCGAGTGCCACAGGGATGGCACCCCGTTAGCTGCTGCAGGTGCTCTGTGGTGCAGTGACAGCACTCCTGAGGACACATGTCCCTTTCTGAGCCAAGGTGCTGAGCCCCATCCTGTGCAGCCTGCTCTGCAAACTGCCACGCTTGTTGGCTGCCTCTGAGCTCTCCCTCTGTTAGCTGGTCCCTCTTCCCAAAGTGCCTCAAGTGAAGAACAGCCTGGCAACCAGCAACTCTGTGAATTATGTCCTTCATATGCATACAAAATTTGCGCCCATTGTGCTAAAAATGATACAGTGTTAACAATAAAATTTAAAAGCAGTCACAATTCCATTAAAAAAATAGAAATACACAGCATTGAGAATCAATCATAGCAATGGCATCGAAATAATAAGCAATATTTTTCAGCGTGTTTAACTTTAAAACTAAGAAGTGGCTTATGGACTAGATTTTGGCATAAATGGGCTGTAAAATCTTCACACCGAATGAATTTCAGAGAGTAAATCTCATGATAGAAACTGCTTCCCAGAAGATTTTAATTTTCTGAGTAAAATAGATTTAATGGAATAAATAGGAGATTATGGCACTCAAGTATTGAAATTACCTAATCAAACATTTTAGCATGGTTGACTTAGAACCCTTTTCAAAAGAGTAGAAATTATTCTTCTGAAGATTACTCGGATAGTAAAAGCAAAGTTTCCTGAGTAACCATAACAAAGTCTTCTCGTATCCTACACCACTTGTCATTTTGAAGCATCTGGTCTTCAAATAGTTTTTGACACCAACAACACTTTGGGAGGAAGCACTTTTTTCCTATATGACTACCTGTTCAAGTTATTAGATAGAATACTCATTTATACAGTGTCAGTCTTAGTTCAGAGAGGATTTTTTTTCTTTTTGCTGACTGCTGTGATACAGGGAGAAGTCAAACGTTAGGCAGTTGTGGTCAAAAAACTGTTTTCATCTCTCCCCAGGGAAGCAGGTGAAGACAAAACATCAAAGAAGTTGCTTCTTGGTTATGGTTTACAGGAAGAAATGAGAAATGTGATGTAATTTGTGTCTTCCAGATGCCACCTGCTGGGTAGGTAGGGAAAGAGTGTGAATTCTCTGTAGCCTGTCCAATAGATAACACCAGGAAAGGGGTGCCACTGTTTCTTTCCATGTGTGTCAGTACACTTACTGCTTCTTCTAAAGCTTTTCTTTCTTTGGCTTTCATTGATTTGGCTTCTGTAGTTTCTCTTCCTCTGCCTCTTTGTCCTTCTCAGAAAGTATCAAGAATCTTTGCCACCTTTTTCTCTCACTGTAGTCTTGTCTGTGGGGGTTGCCATCAGTAATTAAAATAAAACAGCACTACTATGTTGTCTTAAAATTTAAGACTCTTAAAACTAAGACTTGCTCCTCCACCAAAACAGTTTCCAGAATCACAGTCTTAAACTCTGCTGGATTCTCAATAGTTCCCCATCATATGTATTTTTCCTAAAATAAAGCATTTTCAGAAAATTAAGAAATATGTTTTAGATTAATGGATTGACCCTTTATATTTACTAGGCAGAGATAATTATCTTGAGTTTCTTGTTTCACATTACCTTTACAAACTGAGAACTCTTCTCTCTCTATGAGAAGCAGACTTTGGGGGGGGGGGTTTCCCTTCAACTTCTTTTGACATCAGGGTTGACAAAAGAGAAAAATTTCATGGGACAAGAGGAATTGCCAAATTTTGAGAGGCTCCCCAATGAATATTTTTTATTCGTTCCATAAATGCAGTTGTTGTGCACCTCCATTTCTTTTTAGTTGTGTTCTTTGGGTTCCTCAAAATGTCATTTTTTGTTTAGTTTATACCAACATGTTTTTACGGGTAGGTATTTACTGTTTGGATTATGGAGTGAATATATGTGTGAGGAAAAGGATGGCTGCATTGCAGACAAAAGTATTGATAATAAAAGCCAGTTTACAGCTTAGCAGAAGAGCCTGGAGTTGTTCAGTTGAACTGTCAGGACCTAGATGTGAATTAAATGTGGATAGGTTTTCTTTTGATCACTGCTAGTAAGTTGTCTGAGTGGTGATATACTACAAATATAATCTAAAATAAATTTTAATGCCAGACTATATGGGTGTGATTGAACATCACATTAGAAAAGATACTGGCAACATTTTTTAAAACTTTGCCATATAACAGGCTACAGGGTAAAAAAAACTGAACTATGAGATACCTCAATTTTGTGATCAGCTGTGAAACTTTAAGAACTCCATTTGTTAAAAGCAAAGACAGTGTGTTCCTTGATATATCATTAGAATCACAAACAATAGAAACATAAAATATTTTATGCCAAAAGAAGTCTCGGGAATCTTGTAATATCAACCTCGTGCTCAAAGCAGGACTAATCAAGTTAGGTCTCTTGTCCAGTAGGGTGTTGAATATCTCCAAGAATGCAGATTTAAAAATCTCTGTGAGCAAAGCATCCCAGTATTTTCTCACCCATATGGCAAAAAGAAAAAAAAGACAAAGCAAAAAAACCCCAAACAACTTTATATCCTTAGAGTCTTCTTTAGGCAAATCAGCAAACCCTGTTCTCTCAGCTGCTGTTAGTGTGTTAGATCTTACAACCCCCTGACTACCTTGGTGGCTTTCCAGTGGAACTAACTCAAGGCTATCAAAATCTGCAGCAGAAAGTATTTCAAAAAGTTGATATTCAAGTGAAGAAATAATTAGAAGAATAATTACCTCAAATATATTTCTTTGTCTTTTCCAATTTGGATTCAATAATCTCTTGTGTACTTGATGTTGTCCAAGCAGAGAAACTTCTATAAATTGACACATAGCCTGCTTATCTTGTATTATTTGAGGCTACAGATATCAGAAAGAAAAAGAAACTTTTAGTAACAACTACAGCACATTTCTAGCTACAGGTACTGTAAATCCAAGAGTACAGCTGGATGCCTCCATTTCATGCTTAATTACAGAATATTGCACACAGTTTTATGATATAATTCAAAGTAATGGAAGACATGAAACAGATCCAAGCTCTTAATTCAATTTTCCAGTTCACCTTGCAACAGGCTGCTTCCCTACTCCTCTCCACTTCCAGGGACACACAGCAGCACAAACCAATGAACCCAGGATATTTCACATCAGACCTGCAATGTCTGCTGCTTAGGAACAATGAAGGACCATGTCATCCCAGAAACTTATTTCTATCAAAATTAAGTATTGCAGATGAAATCTGCAGTCTGTACGGTGAACTGCTCTGGCAGCCAAGCTGTGGAGCAGTGGATTGCATCAAGCATCACATGGAATTTCCTAAACTGGCAAAAATCCAATCTCAGTGCAGAGAGAAGTCCTTAGGCAAGGACTGCTGTGACTCTGAGGAGAGGGGGCTCCAACCCCATGCAGGTAGGACTGGCAGTGGCAGCAGCCAGATCCCTGCACGGATCCCTCTGCACACACCAGAAAAGATGTGGAGAACCTAGACAGAATTCCCACAAATCCAGCATCCATCTGGATGTCGGGCTGTGGGCAGGGCCAGAGTCTGTCACTGGTATTAGATGGCACTGGGCACAACACTTCTGTGGGGTGCCCCCAGCTCAGGCAGTAGACAAGCTGCTCAGCCTCATGTCAGAGCCAAGAGGAGGCAGAATGGCTACGAGGCATCAGGACTTGGATGCTCTTCTGAAGAGGGGATTGACTGGTGGAGCCATGCTCTGACACCCCTGAGATAAGGGGGCTGCCTCACAGGAAGGGAAGGATCCTTCACCCTCTCAAACCCCTGCAGGAGAGGACCTTAATGGGGGGAGAATGTAATCAGATTGCTTCCTGGGGTGGCAGGTGAATCCACTCCTGGCCTACCTCCTGGCCAGAGGGACCAGGGCAGCAATTCTCCCCTTGTACTTTGCACTGGTGAGGCCACACCTCAAATTGTGTCGAGTTCTGGGCCCCTCATTACAAGAAGGACATTGAAGGGCTGGAGTGTGTCCAGAGTAAGGCAACGGAGCTGGTGAAGGGTCTGGAGCACAAGTTTATGAGCAGCAGCTGAAGAAGCTGGCATTGTTTAGCCTGGAAGAAAGAAGGCTTAGGGGAGACCTTATTGCTCTCTATGACTGCTCAAAAGGAGATTGTAGCCAGGTGGCCTCTTTTTCCAGGCAGCAACGAATAGGGTAAGAGGAAACAGCCTCAAGCTGTGCCAGGTGAGGTTTGGACTTCATATAAGTAAAAACTTCTTCACTCAGAGGGTTTTCAGGTATAAGAATAGGTCACCAATAGAGCTGGTGAAATCAACTTCTCTGGAGGTATTTTAGGCATGGTGCCTAAGGACATGGCTGAGCAGTGAGCATGGCAATGCTGCATTAACAAATGGACTTGATGATCTTAGAGGTCTTTTCAAATCATATTGAGTCTACATTTCTATAAATGAAGCTGAGAAAGGTCAATAGGATAACTTGGTCCAGGTATATTTTCTTCTTAAAATGAAATTGAGTTTGGTTGCAATTTCTACTTTACCATTTTTTTCACTTTTGATGTATCCTAAAATCATCTTTGGGCACATGATGCCCAGGCCTTTGTCTTAACCAGTAAGACAAATGTAAGTAAGTAATATATGTAAAAACAGAGTGAAGTAAAATTTGCAAACAGATATAATCACTGTCCATGAGAGCACTACTTTGCCTATGCCAACACTGAATTTCCTATGCTATGAAGTTATATTTTCCTAAGAGCTGCAAACAGGTGCAAACTCCTGATTGCAATGCTGTCACACTTTTCTTATTCTGTTCTCTCTGTTTTTACTATCCAGAAATACAGACAACTCTCTTCAGCTTGTGAGATTTCTAATTAATGTTTTAAGAATCAATGTCTGATAATTTTGAAAGATTCCACAGTATATATAAATATACACTCTTTGCTATACTTCTTTGTCCAACAGCAAGTTTTCACCAAACACAGATATATACATATATCACTTAAAAGATAAACAGCTCTGTAATTAACATCAGATGGAACTCCCTGTGCCAGGAAGAAACCTTCCAGCTCTGTGTGCTGGACCACAGGGAACAAAGAAGGCTCAGCACTGGAGAATCACAGAATCATTTGGTTGAATCAAGTCATTGTGTAGCAGGTGAATATTCCCAAAAAGAAAAATCCCATGATGAGCACAGCAGTACCCTGATATGCTACTGCTCTACATTTCAATTAATCACTCAATTTGTGAAACATGAAGTTACAAAAGTTGACACACACTATGTTTTATAAAGTGACAGCTGTATAAGTGAAAATGAATATACAACATACAGCAAATTAAGCACAAGGTTGTGAGGCTTAAAAAAATAACGGAAGACCTCCAAAGACCACAGGTATCTGAGACATGGTATTTCAGTAGGAGAACAGCACTCTTCATTTCTGCATTTAACATTACTACTTTGACCTCCCAGAATCTCACTTCACAGAGCTACTGGGTTTCTTTGTTTTGTCATCAGGGTTTTCTTTGAACAGCTGTCTTACAAATACAGCAAAATCACATCAGTAGTAATCAGTTTAATTTCCACCCACTGACCATGAAAAACAGAAATCAAAAGCAGGCAGATAATTGCATGTAATTTTGAGTGAGGAATAAATACTGTTTTAAAAGTATTTAAAAGTTCCTTACAGTATTTTTCTGCAGAGTAACATTTGAAGAAGGTCTTGAAGTTATACCAAGTAAGTTTGCTGATACTACTAAATTGGGAGGAGTTGTTGACTCCCTGAAAAGCAGAGAGAACCCAAAGGGAGGCCTGGACAAATTTACAGGGCTGTGCAATCACCAAACATATGAAGTCTAACTGGAGAAATATCAGATTCTGTACCTAAAATGGAGCACTCCTGGATGTGCAGACAGCCTGGGGAATGAGATACTGGAGAGCAGCACTGCAGAAAGGGATCTGAGGGAGAGTCAAGGGCAAGTTGAACATGAGACAGGTGTCTGAATTTGCAGTCTACACAGCACTATCATTTTCAGGAGAATATGAAACAAACAAACAAAAAAATGCATCAAACTTAAGTAAGACCCAATCTGTCAATTAAGTGATGCCTGAAATGTTGAGTACAATCCCTATTTCTATCCTTTTGTGTGATTGAAGATGTTAAGAATTGTATTGCTCTGAGTGTTATGAGAATTACTTCAGCCAAAAGGGAACTAAAGTGTTGAGCATGACAAGCCATGAGAATGGGATGCACAGGTATTAACACAGCTACAGAGCAAAGACAGATCTAAGAAGAACTCATATGTACAAGTGGGATGTTTCTTACTAATGTGTGAGTAGTTTTCACAGTTAGTTTGGCAAGTTCAGTCTGGATGAAGTGATAAACTGAAGGTATTTCAAAGTGTTCATCCAAGTGATGACAATGATGCAGGTATTGAAGTCTGGATAAAGACATACCTCTTTGTTAGATTAGAATGTTTTAAGCTATCTTTTTAAAGGTACAACCAGCAAAAGTTAGCAGTTGCAAGCTCGCAATCTTTGATTACACTGCACCAATACCATTTTGTTCATGCCACAAGTCAATGTCATACTCGAGGCTACAAACTACCAACCTAAATTGACACAAGTGGTTAAAAACTGTAAATACATGCTTTCTAAAGCTGCATCCAATAAAAATCCAACAGTGCATTTAGTGAACAACAAAAAAAATATAAGTAAATCCATATAATTTTGGGGGTTATAACCAAACTTGGACATGCAGCCAGGTAATCATAAACAAATGTACACTGGGATAAACCCATTCCCATGGCATGGCTATTCAGATACAAGTCCCACTAGTAATGTCCCTTTTTTTGCCATTCAGAATTACTGGCAGAGTTGGCACCTACAGAAATGAAACACACCGTTGTCTTGGCCAGGTGTTTACATGAAGAAACTCTGTACCTGTTTGGTCAACATCCCAGTAACAATGCCTCTCAATATTTATCAGTACTGTTTAATTCAGGAATAACTCTGTGTCATTTAGGAAGATTATTAGGAATTAATGCATCCAGTACACCTGTTGAAATGAAGAAATACATTATAAGGCTATTTCCTTACATAATGTATAATACAGTTTTCTTAGGATTATCTGAATTTCAATGGATGCAAGGAGCAAGAAACTTCTGTTTAGTTCATGACTGAAAAACAAAACTTAGGCATTTGTAATGATATTACTAGAGCTTCCAAAGAACAGTAAAACAGAGTTGCTTTTAATTTTCATTTATTTGATTGCTTCAAAGTACACAAAACTAAAACTTACACATTTAAATACAGTCCTATGAAGTCTTTAGCCACTCTAAGAAACAGGAGAAAACCAAACAGGCTCAGAGGATAGTTCCGTAATAACTTCCTTATTTGGAATGAAATATTATTATTATTAGATATTTATTTAATATTAATATTACATAAATACTAAATATTATTATGAGAATTACACGAGAACAAATAACCTTGAACATCTGAGCACATCTAATTTTTTTAATGCATATAATTTTACTAGCCCTTCCCTAGAACACCTTGTATGCAATTACATCTCCATAGGTGTGGCCTTCATGAAGCTTGCAATGATGCTTTTAAACAATGTTGGGCATTAGTGGCATTAATCAGAATCTCAGGTTTGTTGTTACCTAGCTCTTCTCGGAAGATCAACTAAGGGAGTAACAATCTGTAAGTTTCAGTGGAGTAAATGCAACTAGACAAAAAGTTTATTTGAAAAGCATTTATTAGTATTTAATGCAACACAGAAGATTAGGTAGTTCTGATTTTCCTGGGAAAAAAGGTCAAATATTTGAAGAGTTGCCATAGACCTACCTTTTTAAAAGCTGTGCCAGCTTGTGGTGGGTTGACCCTGGCTGGATGCCAGATGCTCACCAAAGCTGCTCTATCACTTCCACTCCTTTATGGGACAAGGGAGAAAAAAATATAACAAAAAGCTCAAGAGCTGACAGAAGGACAGGGAGAGATCTCAGCAGTTACTGTCATGGAAGAAACAGACTGGACTTGGGGAAATTAGCTTAATGTCTTACCAATTAAATCAGAGTAGGGTAATGAGAAGTAAAACCTAAATCTTAAAACACATTCACTTCACATTTCCCTTCTTCCCAGGCTCAGCTTCACTCACAAATTCTCCAGCTCCTCCATACCTCTCCAGTGGTATAGGGGAAGAGGGAATGGGAGCTGTGGTGTGTTTAACCTGCTGCTCTTTCCGTCTCCTGGCAAGAACTCACAATCTTCACCTGCTTCAGTATGAGGTGTCTTCCATGGGCAACAGTCCTCCGTTAACTTCTCCAATGTGGGTCCTTCCCAAAAGCTGTTGTTTTTTACAAACTTTTCCAACGTTGGTCCATTTCCTGTGGTGCAGACCTTCAGGAAAAGGCTGCTCCAGGGTGAGACCCTCATGGGGTTACAAACCTGCTCCAGCAAGGGTTTTTGTCTCCACAAGTCATGCCAGAAGCCTGCTTCAGTGTGGGCTTCCCAAGGGGCCACAGACTCCTCTGGCCATTGATTCACCTGCCCTGTGGGGGCTCTCCACAAGGTACAGGTGGATCTTTTCCAACAAGCCTTTTGCAAGGTCTCTGGATTCCAACAGACAGACTGTGATGTGAAAGCAGTAGTACAGCAAAGGAGCTATGATGCCATAACTCTAATAGAACTAAGAGAAAATGCCAGAGCTTTGAGCCAGTGACATCCAACTATCTTCTCCAGCTGTCTGGGCTGGGAACCTCCAGATTCTTCATGCCTCATAAATGTAACCTTTTCCAATACGACAAAGACCCATGTCACTGAGTTTGTGTTACATATTTTGAATGTCTGAAAACAGTGCTAGCTACAAGGGCTGCCAGCCAATAAATACAATTTACAACAACACAATAAAGCTACATTTTTAGAAATATGTTTTTTTTTAGTATAGCATGAAGGAGCTTGTGTTCAAATGTTTCCAAAGCTAATACAATATATTCCTTTCAGAGCATACCCTACATTATATCTTTGCCCAAGATGATAGTCCTTGTGGACATTTTCATTTCAGAACAGTTCAGCTATTTTCAAGGGAATATAAAGTTACCAAGAGTCTGGTGAAAAATGAATAGAGATGTAGTTCTCCATATAGGAACACATATATCTGTGGAAACATTTGACAAAATACACTGCAAACACTATTACAAGGGTCTAAAGGGAGATGGAGCAAGTTTATGGAAGAAAAATCTATAAAATTACATCTGGTTTAGAAAAGAAGAGCCAAAGCCAAGAACTGTTGACAGCTGAGAAAGTTTACAAACCCAGGCCTGTCCTATGTCTCTGTGTGTTCGTTGTCCTTATCATAAAAGCAGTTTTGGGACTAGTTGCTGAAGTTTTCCAGGTTTCTGTACCACACAAGGCTGCCAAGAGCAGAACAGTCTGTTCTCTGCTCTTTCTATTTCTTACACAGCATTTTGATGATGTTTTTACTTCAGTATACTCTATACACAGGCAGGTGGTATATTGGGGTTTCGCCCAATAAACTCCGAGGGTCCAGCCACTGGAGAGATGGCTTAAACAATAACGAGACGGCTTCTCAGGAAATGCTTTGTAAAATAAAGGTTTTAATAACAGCAAAATAACAAACGTTACACAATGAAAAGAAATAAGCCGAGCACAGTGTACCAAGCACGGTTACACTGGCTAAGGCACTCCCAAAAAGCCTCGTGCATCTCTGTGCACGCTCTTAAATAACCTATGGGCTAGGTGGGCTATTTGGCTCTTTGCCCAATAGGACTGACACTGGGTTTGAGAGGCACTTCCAAAGCCCTATCACTGTCTGTGCTGGTACTGAGCCAATTGCAATGAGCAGGCTATAGAAAGTTCTAGTTTAACTTCCTTATATAGAAACACCTGCTCCGGTACAGAAATGCACTGCTACAGTGGTACAAATTTCCAAGCAGGTTTCTCTACCCACTCCTCAGCCTCTGAATACAGACCAAAGTTTAACTTGTCAGTACAAAAAAAAATCTATAATATGACAATGTATAATAATATACATTTAATCAGTCATAATAACTTTCACAAGAAAAATAACATTCTCCATTATTGTATAGGCTTAAATGCCAGAGAGTGCTGTTTCAGGAACTGAGATTTCTGGTTCTGAGCACTGGAACTATAAACAGAATCACAGAATGGTTCAAGTTGGAAGGGACCACCGTAGATCACCCTCCTCGCTCTAGCACCGTCATCCCAGAGCACTTGGCAAAGGATTGTGACCAGGTGGTTCTTGAGTATCTGTAGTGAGGGAGACTTTGCACCTTCCCTGGGCAATCTGTTCCGTGCACACTCACCTGCACAGTAACAAAGTTCCTCCTCAGTTCAGGTGGAACTTCCTGTGCATTAGTTTCTGCCCGTTGCCTCTTGTCCTGTTGCTGGGCACCACTGAGAAGATGGTCTCATCCATACTCCTGACACCCTCTCTTGAGATATTTATAGTGGTGAAATCCCCTCTCAGTCTTTTCTTCTGGAGTCTGATCAAGCCCAGCTCTCCCAGCCTTTCCTCATTAGAGAGACGCTCCAGCCCCTTAATCATCTAACCTATATTTGCAAACACAGAAAAGTTCCCAGTAGGTGGCACCAGGTCATCCTCACTCAGATCACGATAAGAGTATATTCCTCAAGTGAGTCACAATCACAGTTTTGAAATACCATTCAGACAACATTTGCCCTAAATTTTTAAGTCTACAAATGAAGCAGATTCAACTGCAGATCTTTAAAGCATTATTAAATTTTTCAACATCCAAGGGTTCCACACTTACAACTTGCTTTCCCTTCCTTGCTCTGTCTTGAAGTTCTGTGTTATGCACAAATCTCAGAGCACTTGGGTTTGTGTGGGAAACACTTTCTCCTGGACTGCTGGTATTACTGACAGCACTACACAACCCCTCATTTGAATATCTGTCAAATGCTTGTTCATTTTAACAGAAGGATGTCAGAGAGACCTTCTTACATATCATTACTTAAAAAACAAGTATCTATTATCTGTTAAAGAAAAAGAACGAAATTTTGGCAACTTCAAATATAAAATTTTAAATGCATGTATAATATCTTCCTCTTTAGTTGTACTAGGTTTTGCTAATTTTCTACCTAGTAGCTTGTATGGTTCTAAGTTTTGGATTGGTGCTGAAAATAGAGTTGATGACATCCATGTGTTTTAGATACTGCTGAACAGTGCTTGAACAAAGTAAGCCCCCTTCTGTTTCTCATGGTGCTTGGCCAGTGAGCAGGAGGGGAGTGCACAAAAGGTTGGGAAGCTTATTCCCACTGACCAAAACACTATTCCATATTGTATGGCATCATGCTCAGCACATAAAGCTGAGGGGAAAAGAAGGAAAAGGGGCATGGGCATTTGGAGTTAAAGTATTTGTCTTCCCAAGCAACTATTACATGTGAGGAAACCCTGCTTTCCCAGACACAATTGAACATCTGCCTGCTGAAGCTTTGTTTGCACACACAGTTTTTGCTTTACCTGCCACACTGTTTTTATCTCAACCCACAAGTGTTGTCACTTTTACCCTTCCAACTCTCTCCCCATGCCAATCTGGAGGACTGAGCAAGACTGGCTGTCTGGCTCAGCTGCCTGCCAGGCCAAACCCACAACAATAGTTCAAACACTCTTGATGTCTAACTTTGCAGCAATTAAATGCCAATTCTTCTCTTTTCTCTTTTCAAACAGATGAAGTCCATGCGGTAGATTTTTCTAATTTAGTCTGACTACAGAGAAACCACTCACAGACCAGTCCAGAGAAAGAAAATGACCTGGTGAAATTTCTCTGTGAAGGCAGAGATCCTTGACAAATGGGTCATTGAGTTTATCTTGCTAAGGACCTCTTTCTGTAGTCAAGATGAATCAAAATAGTAAGCAGGAGGACATGCACTAGGTAGATGTGTTTTGCTTGTTAATTGCCAGACATTCAGGCCTTGAGCATGTCTGACAGAGTACATGGATTTATCACCCAGACAGTCTGTGTTTCAAATGCTTTATAACATTAAGAATCAAGATGCAGCACCTTGATTCCATTGGGAGAATAACTGGTATAAAAACCAAGGGTGATATAAATCTCAAGAAGAAGAGCAGTAAAACCAAAGAAACACAGATGACACTTTTTGTCAGCACACCGGAAAGGAAAGGATTTTCCTCAAGAAAGGCAGTAGGACTAGGAGTGGAAGGGACTTTCTCTCACAGGTAAAGAGGTAGAAATAGCACAGGGTCTCCTACGGCAGGGTGATAAGTATACAGCCAGCCTGGTGTTTACTTATGGTCATTGGATGCAATTCAGGGCTCCTGCAGTTTTATTTTGTGTGAAAAAATCATGATGAAAGTGCTTTGAAGGATTTGCATATGGCTAAGACTTCAAGGTATGCTTCAAAAGAACAAGAGTAGTGGTCTGGCCAGAGTTCAGAGGAACTGGCTACCAGTACTGTACGTACACTGATGATTAATTCCTCCAAATACATGACACTCCAGAGAGCTGTATACTGTGGGACAGACTTCTCATCTTTAATACAGGTAATGACTCTAATGGGTTCATCTCTAAGTGTACTTTTCTCACACATGATTTTATCAGTCCCATTCAAGCACTTAGATATATATTTAACAATTTATATTTAACACCCTGATGTGGGGAGGAAGCACCCCTAGGCCCCTTTTTAAGAAAAGGGATAGCAAGGAAATAGAGCAAGAAATAGTGCAACACTACTAATCTAAATCAGGTAAATGATGCCTGGATGAGCAGGGATCTGAACAAAATATTCCAATATCTCACTTCAGTGTTTTAACCATATATTTTCTTTTGTTCAACAGAGAAAAAGATGACAAACAGAACAAGACACAGAGCACAAAGATAGTCAACATAGAAAACAGTGAGGATGTTCTGGAAGCTCAGTAACAACTTTGCCACATCCAGTTACAGTGTGCACATTTCCACCCTGAGTAGCACTGCTTCACACAGAGGTAACAAAAAACAAAACAAAACAATCCTCCCAAAAAACCAACCAACCAAACAAACACACACCCCCCCCCCCCAACCCGCCCCCAAAAAACAATCCTCCCAAAAAACCAACCAACCAAACAAACACACACCCCCCCCCCCAAGCCGCACCTAAAACTAAAACCAAGCCAAAACAAAATAAAAAAGGAAATTTGAAGAAGGCAGGTTAGAGTTTCCTTTCAAATCACCACTCAGATAGGACTAGCCGGATATGAATAATGTTGAGAAGAATAAGAAGCCATAACCACCACTTAAAGTGAGGCAGAAATATATTTGTACTGCTGACTGAAATAATTCTGACATAGGAAGCCCACAGCTATGTACCTAAGGTAGCTCTTCTAAAGCCTCAAGCCTCTTTCCTTTTGCATGGCAAGTGTCAGCTTCTGAAGTAGTACACGGGCAGCATCTAGTGTTAGCTGAGGCTTACTGCATATTCCGGCATCTCTGTGAACAGCTGAACATCTGGATTATGGACCAGTCCACATTGGTCCTGGATGATAAACAATCAATGACTATGCAAGAGTTTCCTTGAAAAATCTTGGTCAGGTCAAGAGGATGTTTCCCAGAGATCACACAGACATTACCACAAAAGGCATACATCATGTATTTGCTTCCCTCTTCTCAATGCCTGACTGCTGTAAGTGGTCAATTCAGTTTGTGTCTATTTTAAACTTACTAATGAACAGTTTGGAACCTAAAGAAAGCGGGTTAAAGGTACAGTATCAATTCAGAAGTGATGCATTTTAGACAAAAAAGTTTCTAATCCACATGAATATCCTTGTGTCTGCTCTGGGAATCCTCCAGCAGCTACGCTTCCAGCAAGCTATAGATCATTCACAAGCTACGAGTAAGCTAAAAACAAGATGCTGTCATTTGCTTCCACTGGGCTCAGTGCAAGGTGCTGGTGGCTACTCTACATCATGAGGTCAGACGAGCTATCAAGTGTCATGCTAGCCCTCTTAACTGCATCACCTGCAGTTTTTCCTTCCATGCTGGACTTTCAAAGACAGGAATTCAGTTATGTTTCTTGGGTTTAGCAACACTGAGCTGGTTTCAGCAAGGAAAGCTTTATGGTGAGTTTGACAGTCTTTTTACCTGGCCTGTGCTCTTCCTATAGCTCAAATCCAAGTAGCCAAAAATAAAAATCACTTGTCTTTTTGTCATTCTACTAGGAAAATGTCTTGTGCTGCAGGTATGTAAAGGTAAGAGCATCTGTCCAATTAAGCTTAAACAAGGACCTTTTCAGTGCAAAAGGGAAAATAAATGAAAGGGAAAGTGATAAGCAAGAACTCATAAAGAAAAACCTGCCAGACAACAGATAAGAGAGATGGTGCTAAGGATTAAAAGTTAATAGTTATTAATTGATGGATGATTGAAAGAAACTCCCAGGCCCAGCTTTAGAGATGGCCACCTTCATAACTGATAAGAAAGGGGAGAAAATGAGGATTGTGAGGATTTGAAATATTTAAGGGGAGCGGTATAGATCTGGATCTGTTAACTGTATGAAATTGTGAGTAGGAGACTTGTGAAACATGCAAAAGGATTCAGGATTCAAGTAGAAGCAGTGGATAGACAGAGGGGTGGGCCATGCCAGTACAAGGTGACTGTGCAGCAAGGCAGAGGTGCTAGAGAGACCTCTAATGCATTAGATTTTTCTACACACAGAACAGACACAAACACCTTCAGTTGTACAGCACACTTACTTTGCATTAAAAAAAAAATCAGAGCGGACACATTTAAGAAATGCCACACTGGAAACATGAAGAACTTTTAAAGCAAAATTGAGTTTTAATGAAATTCAGGTGCAAGAAATTCCATGTAAAGATGAACATGTTACTAGAGGAAACAGACTAGACTAAACTGATAAATTCAGTAAAGCACCGGGTATTTCAGAAGAATATTCAGCTTCATTTTTAGCAGCTGCCGCTGAAATTTTGGAAAGGTTTTATTTGTAAATTTTCAGGCTGTAAACCAATGTCAGTACTTCATCACTGACATCATAATTAGTGGGCAATTTATTGTGCATTTATTCACAGTGGTATACCTAAACACTTCATTGATTATCACTTTCCATTCCTGCTGACTAGGTGATGAACTGTTGAGACAGTATTTGCCAGCTCTTCTGCAAACCACTCAACTTGCCTAATTTCCTTTATACCTACTCAGTTCTTGGGCTAAAAAAAAAATAAAATAAAAAAAGGGCATTTTCAGAATTCTGAAACACAACTGATTTTCCTCAAATTTGAGTCTTACCACGGAAAATAACTCCAACATTACAGCTTTACCTCCCAAGCAGAAAATGGACAAGTATACCCACTATAATAAACAAACAAGTGTAGTACTTTTAGTGTGGATAAGCTTCCACACATCCAGACAAGTTAGGCATCCAGCTTGAAAAAGCTTAAGCAGGCTTGAAGAGGCTCTTCTGCCAGCCCGTGATCCTTTGGCAAAACATGAATGCATCCTTGGCAATGTTTGGTGATTTCTATTGCAAATTCTCCATATTTTCTTGTATTGCTGTTAATATGAACAAACTCCAACAGAGAGACGCTGGCCCCAAGTCACCTTCTAGAGAATAAGTTCCTTTGCCAAGCAGTATTTTGATTACTGTATTCTGGTTCCACAGGTAGCAGTGGCAGCTAACAGCACCACAAAAACCCCAGGCAGCACTGTGTGGCATTTAAGAAGCTGGCATTCGTGTTGTGAGGGAAGCAGCCTGTGTACATGCACATCTCACAGGAGCCCAGGTACAGGATGTCTCTGTAGTGATGAGGTTCCCCAGCAGCGCTGGGGTGTGTGCACAGCAGCTAAGTGCTCAGAAACATTAAGTCCCCAGGACAGAGAGAGGGCTGCTGTACTTGTGTTGCACAGCTTTTTGCCCTCCATTCCAGGGCAGGAGACTGACATTCAAGATTCTTGTTGCTTATAGAATTTCTACTCCAGTATTTTAATGTCCTTCATCCATTTTATCCACTTAGGTGTGAATTTATATCCTTGAAGCTACAGTGGCAAATAATTATCCAGTTCGCTGCGGAAGTCCAGCACAGAACTTCATGTGCCTTCCACATACAACTGAGGTCCAAAGCCACCACTGGAAGACATCACAGAACAGCTTTGCCTGCTACCAAGCTCTGAGATGGGCCAAGTGAGTTTATACTTATAACATTCCATTACATTAAAATCAGACGTATGCATTTCCTGAGATGACCTAAAAAGCCGGGTGGAAAATCACAATAATATAATGTGTGACTGCATGCAGCTGCACATCTACAGCAACGCAATTTGAAAAGCCAGCGTCTTATTGTATTCTAGTGCTAATCTGTACATAATCAAAATATCTGATTACTACCATTTCTTTAAAAAGGCCACATCCACAGAGAGGATTTCTCCCTAGCCAACTTTTCAGAGGGGGTCAAGAGACCACCAGGAGGAGCTCTGGTTCCAAATCCCCTCTAACAGGGAGCTGAAAACATGTCTTAGCCAACATTTTAATCTCAGAGCTACCTTTGAGGAAAAAGGCAGTAGCTCTGCTCCATCTTCTCTTGGGACTCCAGAAGCAGTTCCTCCACTGGGTATCCACGTGTAGAAAGCTCACTGTCTGACCTCCTGCTGGTTCTACCCAGCTGCTGCTGGGTGGGGGGAGCAGAGAGGACGATCAGCAATGGCTGATCTGGAAGGAAAAGTGAGGGAGTGGAACCACCAGTTTAGTTCACAGGTATCAACCCAAGTCCATGAGACCCTCAAAAACATCTTTATTCGATTACTTTGCAGAAGGACTCCCAGGATGCAGTCTCTGTAGGCACATAATCCATCAGAGTTTAAGTACATTTCTATTTCTCAAACACTCAGGCACTTGGAAACAGGCTACAAAATGAGTTACACCACCAGAACTGAATTATCCACAGTGCTGCTTCAGGTCTCTGTTATTTCAGGGCATTTTATAACCACTCTTTCCTCATGCCAACCTACGAAAAACAGTGTTGCTGTTTCATTCAACCCAGTTACCCCAATAGAGATGAAGCTCAGGAGCCACCATGGAGGAGAAAACCAGGAGAAAAAGCAGCCTGGGGCTGTTTTACACAGCAGCCTTGTAATGGGGAAAAAAAACAAGAACTGCTTCAGCCATCTTCTCCCAGTGCTTGCAGGCTCTCTGGACCTATGCCACAATTCTGTCAGTTCTTAAGGACAGAGAACAGCAGGAGGAGAAGCAATACCTAGGCAGAGATTATTAGCAAGTGCAGTACACACTCTGGTGTGACGTTTGTGGTAGCCAGATGTGCTAGTCAATAGGCAAGTAAGTGTGTGAGGATGATGAGACACCAGAACAGGCTGTTCAGAGAAGCTGTAAATGACCCGTCGCCTGGAAGCGTTCAAGGAGGGGCTTTGAACAATCTGGTCTAGAGGAAGGTTCTTACTGTCCTGACCCATAGCAATGGGGTTGGAATGAGGTGAACTTTTAAGGTCCAAACCAAACCAAATCAAATCATTCTATGATCCTATGTGCCCAGGTGGTCAGGCCTGCAGTGCATTTTTGTAAGTAACCTACACTTCATACAATCTCCTCCCTTTAGGTCACATTCAGATCAAGGAAAACAAGCTCCAGCCGCACCAGGTCTATGATCAGTGAAAGATCAATCAGAGAGAAAGATCAGCCTGGCTGCTGTGAAAACCAAGGAAGCCAGAATGAATTCAGATACTCAAAGTCTTGCAGTATTACATGTAAGAAGGAATATACAATAAGATGGTGCTGTCTTCTTCTCTAGCCCAGATACATTTCATTCCTCACAATGCTGCTGCTGTGACACTTAGCCTCTCCTTTCTCTGTTTTCCTCAGGGAATGGAGGCTGTGTTCAGGTTCAGCCCTTCTGGAAGGTGGAGTGAGATTTGAGATCATAAGATGAAAAGCCTGTTAGGAAAGCTGGACCCTTTGTTGTTCTTCCTCTAACATGCTATAGAAGGCTATGAAAAAGAACTACTTTTTACAGGCAATGGAAGCACTGAAGTATACGTAAAGGCATGGGAAAGGAAACCTGAAGGTTTGTTGTCTCAGTGGGACAAGGGACACTATGTTTCCAAATTACTAAGCTCAACACATTAGCTCTAAGTTCACCCATGGGTGAAACTTAAGAGATTTTCCCAGGCAGTGAAACCCTGCTAAGAGATGGGGGTGAAAAGTTACTCACAAATTGAGTTGTGATAACAAGAGGATGTCCTGTACAAATACAGAAAATTCATCACCATTTCCAAGTTTCTTTACATTCAACAGTCAACAACACACCTACTTCACACAGACAGCAAAGGACTTAAAACAATTTGGAAAGTCTGAGCAATGAACACAGTAGAAAACTAGAAAGGATTTTCTAGAATTAAGTCTTGATTGTGCAAATCACATCTTGAGAACTTACTCTGGAAGACTCCAACATTATGACCTTGTGAAGTTCCCACTGAATTGTTTTCTTCTTAAATGCACATCAGTTTGCACTTAAGAGACTTGCCTGGCTACTAGAGATTCAGGGGGACCCATCTTAAATAGAACCAAAGAGACAGCAAAAACATTCTTTTCACAAGTCTTCACTGTTTTATTTTATTGTAGGTGTTGCCATGAATTTTTATCTGTAATCTGGAGCCCTAACAAGAAAGAATTTAAAGCATTACCAGTAGAGACATTAAATACCAACTCTCTTTCCCGGCTGTGCTCATATGATCAAAATACTCTGTTCCAATAAACAAGTCAGTGGTGTGTAAATCTTTTCACAAGGCACTGAAGGTGAAAAATATGTACTTTAGATGGGCTCAAACAGCTAAACAGCTATAGCGGCATTATAATCTCCCCAAAGTATTATGGGATAACATGAAATCATTCTTCTACAAGAGAAGGATAAATAACACTTTTATTAAAACACCTTCTCCTGTATTGGGCAGGTCAAACCAGAAAAGAGTTAATGATCCAGACTCAGGAAAAGGAGGCAGTTAAAGAACACTCCAAAGAACAGGTGTCCCACTCATTGTCTTCTATTTCTTTTCTTTTTTTTTTTTTTTTTTTTTTGCATAAGTTTCTTTTTTCGCTTTTTAAGGCAAGAGTCTCGCAGCTTGGGTTCTCCTGTGTTTCAGTGAAGCATTATGTTATGCAAAGTCAAAGTCAGTAGTGGAAGGAGCAGAGAATGGGAAAGCTGGTGAGCACTGCTGGTGTCTGCGCGAGCGTGACTGGACCGCCCGTGGCCCCGGGGCTGGGGCTCGACCGTGATGTATCCATTGATGATGCGGATCCGGGGAGGAGGATCAGTAGCACTGCAAGGCAAGAGGAGAACGTCAGTCCTGACCCAGCCACAACTGCCCAACAGCCCCAGAGCAGGAGTGGTCAGCGTCTGTGATCCACTGTCAGTTTTCTGGGTCCATGAGAATGGTCTCCTGTACAAGTTACACACTGACCAAAAGTCTGTGCCTCCTACATGGCAAAGTGCTGTCTTGTCCCTTCCTCACATATGTGGACAGCTCCCACACCAGCCCACAAGGATGAGATGCTAGCCAGCCAAACTGTGAAGTAGACTTGAGGTGGAACAGTGAAGAGACTGAGGAGGGTGATGACAGCACCAAAAGCCCTATCTCAAGTCTACCCAGCCTGCCCATTGCTCCCACACAGTCAGTCAGGTGGGTAAGTCCATACTCCTAGCCCCTGTCAGCTAAGCAGAAAATAGGTAAGAACAAAACAAGTATTGCTGCAGAGGAGTGTCGCAAGGGCACCTGCTGAGCACAGCTGGAGTGAGGAACTTGTCTTCTCAGTCCATCTTCCTCAGCCCTGCTTCATGCACCTTATTGTGCACCCACCTTGCTCCTATACCACATCATCTCTTCCACAGGTCAGGAATTACAAAGATTTACATGATGTACTTTAAACAGAGGAAGAATGGCTTCCAGAAATCACCACATCCCAGAGTATCTCCCAGTGGTAGAGAGTACTCTGACATTGTGTTGAACAAGAACTGAATTACACCATACATGAGCTGATCTCCCATAATGGCAACACATGATGGAGGAGAGAAGTTTGTATGCTCCAGGCTGCTAATGCCAACTGACCTGAACTCTCGGAGATCACACACCACAGCAGGCCAAGAGTCAGAAGGGTCAAATACTACACAGGATGTTGTTCTTTTTGGCAATGGACTGAAAGCAGTACTTGACACCACAGCTGTGCAACTGACATAGCCCCCAGGACCGCATGGTGCTGTGTAGAACCTGAAGACAAATATTTACAAAACCAAAAGCAAGTCCACCTGGCCAATACAAAAACTGACTAATTTCTTCTGCACCCAATCCTCAGCTGCTGTGCACCATTCTTGCCTTTTTTCAGTCCACTAAGCAAAAATGCTTTGGGAAACTGAAGGCAATTACTATCCTTTTTAAAAACACTTTACTCTCCCTTACCCAAAGGGCTCCCCAGAAGATCTGAACAAAAGCCGGAGAGAAGCCAGCTGGCAGCACATCAAGGAAACAGAGCCGGCAGCTGATGCATACAGGGGCATGAACCAAAGCCATTCTGACAAGCCCACTACAACGCTATTAAATCACTCGAGCTGCACCTTTCACATTTTCAGGCTCACAGGAGGAATCGTAGAATTATGAAGGTTGGAAAAGACCTTTACGGTCATCAAGCCCATCTGTAAACCTGAAAGCTGTGAATGGCCCGTTCGTACGTAAAAGAAACCCCACAGCTTTACCTGTGTCTGCACACCCTGAGGAATGTGTAGAGCGAGGGCTGAGACTCCCAGTCAGACATGCCCTGCACAGGCGAGCTGGAGCCCAGAGGAGCTGGGTTTTCCTGGGAAGGGCTGTGCTGTGAGGTGGGGCTGCCAGTCCAGCCCAGCCCAGCAGGGCATGGGCGCTATGCAGAGCCCCGCAGATAACCCGTCTCTTCTCTGCTGCTAAGGAGTCACCCCTACAAAGCATTTACCACCTAGCACCACTCACCTGGGGTAGGTTTCTAGCACAAAGGACAACTTAAACAGTAGGGGAGGAAAGGAAACATACAAAGCAGAAAAGAAAAGCAGCATTTGCTGCTCCCATATTTATGCAGTAGTTTCCTAGGCTGCCATCACTTGCTTTGCTTTTGTTTCGCTACTACCTGAGAGTACTTGAAATCTAATATGCAGCCCTAATATGCCTTCAGTTTGGTCACAGCAGCACATCTTCCCTTCCTCCCTCTTCTTTTGAAGGCTTGAAATTGCAAGTACACATCTACCTTAAAGTCACTGCCCACTGACTTCCTGATCTTTGTGGGAGCAACTGCGTGGGAAACACTAAACATGGCACTGTGGAGGCACGGTGGGAGGGTAAGACAGACACTCCTCAACATTTCAACTAAACAGACTATCAACAGAAACTCCAGAAAGTTGTCATAATTGGCCAGTATCAATACATTAACAGAAACACGTGGTACACTAGGAGACAAAATCAAGCGCCATCAGTATAGGATTTGCTACATTAGTGAATCTTGGACTGTACGTAGGGTCTGTCAGAGGACACATTACATGAGCACTTGTTTCCCAAGTACTTATAAGATCGAAGGAAGGAGCTGAGAAGGGAATGTGGTCTAAAAGATCTGACCATGGCTGAATGCCTCAAACAGAAAAGCTGCTGCAGTCACTTGTGGCCAGCCTGAGCCATGTATCACTCACAGCAGTGGTACAATTGGGATCCAGGGACCTGATAGGAAAGGCACAGGAGAACCCTGCTATACTCAGTAACTTGGGGAGCAGGAAGATGTCCAAATAATACACAGGCTTTATTTCAAAAACTGTCAGACTCTTCTCCATCATCCCAGCCTGTCTGGTTGTTTATGGTGTCACAAAAATTTAATGCCTTCAAGTATAGGAGAGATACAGACACACAAAGTACAAAAGAAAACAGATTTGGGCATGTGTATTACCTCACAGGAGGGAAACATTAGGGTATACATTCAGCCACAGGCCCAAGTATAGATAGTGAGAGAGAAATTGGCTTCTTTTTTCTTTCTTTTTTTTTTTTTTTCAGGTTGCTCTAGTTCTTGTAGGAAACTAAGCTTTTTTGGCTGAAAAGTAAGAGATACATGTGAACCTCTGCCCCACAGCACACTAATTTTTTATACAAACTCTGCCATCCATTAGGCTGTCATTTCTTCAGGCTGGAAGAATTCAGACTGAAAATATTGCATGAATATTGTCCAAGTGCAAGGGGAACATTTGCCAGGAATGATAGTTTCCTCATATGCAGCAGCTTTTGGATAATGGTCAAAGGCTTTGATCTATACCATCTACCACCGGACTCAGGCTTCCAGGAAATAGAGGACTGCCATATGCTCACAATCCCTCAAACCCAAATGCAGAATGATCTAGACAAGGCTTTGACTTGTTTTATGCCTAGTTTCCCACAAATCTAGCTGTGCAAAGAAAAAAAGAAAGCTTTTTTTTGCCACTAAAAGCACCAAGAAACCTTGTGCAAGTGCTTCAGAAAGAACCACAGCAGAGGAGAAGGTCAGATCCTGTCCTCAGGGTATATCTAGCCCTGCAGAAGTTTGAGGGTCTGTATTAAACCATCCAAGTTAAAGTCTAGTTTGCATGACAAGCCATCCTCTCCCTCGCCAGCCATTAGCTACCTTTCTTCAAGGCGAACCCAGAGATCGTTAAATTGTCGCAATCTTTGCTTCTTCTGATGTTTTTTCTTCTTCTTTTTGTACTTCCTGTCTACTTTCATGAGCACATCAATGCTGTCAGGGAAGAGCAGGTGAGGCAGGAACTCTTCCTCCTCCTCCTCTTCCTTCTCCTTCCGGGGGTGCAGTGGGAGCTCATGGGACATGACATAGGGACTGTGTGATGACGAGAAGGCTAACAAGGTTTTGGGAGATTTTCGGCTGGAAGAAAGAGAGAACACAGATAACATTTAAAAGGCCTTTGAGGCAAAATCCTGTAACAGATAGCATCAAGGCGTATACATATAAAACAGATGTTTCTCCCTGGATACTCATTTCTCTGCATTGTATACTTGCTCCCTCTTCCTCAAGTCAGTATTAGTTTTCTTATCAAAATAGTGCTCTTTAGCAAAAAAATCTTTGGAAAAGAGCCTGTCTATATCAGAGGAAAGAATGCACTCTGGATAAGGATGGAGTAACTCTTGGTATTAAGCTTGGATATCTGGAAAGAGACAAAAATTTAACATGACCAGCAATGTGCCCTCACTTCTGAGTCAGAGTCAAACCACACTCCTCTAGTCTGATTTGCTGCAGAGCACAGACCAGATAATTCAACATTCCTGTCCAGAGCAAACTCACTTTGGGGACAAGGGGAAGGGGCAAACAGAACAACTAAAGCACACCAGGTGATGAAACCAGCAGCTCTCATTGGTGGAGAAGGTAAGAAACAAGATAGCCCGCAGACTGTGGTCATGGCTACAGAAACACATCTTGAAAATTACTGCCTTTGAAGGAAAAGGCTTAATGTACCATTAACAGTAACCTGATTGCAAACTGGACCCAGAGAAGGCTGAGATTCTTAAGGACGTTGGTATCTCAGAGTTCAATGGCAAGGGTTCCAGCCAAGCTGCCCAAGTCAGGAATGACAAACGGAAGTATGAAAACCCTAAGTACGATGTACGAGAGAATTAAGTTCAAGAGCATCTAAGGAGCCTGAATAGTACAAGGGACCTGATGAGATTCATCTGTGGGTTCTAAAGGAGCTGGCAGATAAGTTGCTAAGTCACTATCAATCATTTTTGAAAATTTGTGGCACTCAAGTGAAATTACCAACACCTGGAAAAAGGGAAATATAACCCTCATTTTTAAAAAGTAGAAAGTAAAAATCTCAGCTTTGTGTCAGGCAAGATCATGGAGCAGATTCTCCTGAAAACTATGCCAAAACAAAAATGGAAAAGAAAGACGTGATTGGTAACAGCCAACATGGTTTTACCAATGGCAAACAATGCCAGTTAAAGTTGGTTATCTTCTTGGATGGGGCTGCAGCATTGATGGATGTGGCAGAGCAACTGCCATCGTCTGCCTGGACTTAGGCAAAGCATTTGACACCGGCCCACACGACACACTTGTCTCCAAACTAGATAGACAGATTTGATGGATGGATTGCCTGGTGGATAAAGAACTAGCTGGATGGCCACACACAAACAATTGTGGTCAACAGCTCCTTGTTCTCATGAAAACCAGTGATGAATGGTCTCCCTCAAGGGTCAGTACTGCACCATCGCTATTCAAGATCCCTGTCAGTATCATGGACAGTGGGATCAAAGGCACTTTCAACACGTTTGGCACCAACACCAAGCTCTGTGGGGCAGTCAACATACTGGAGGGAAGGGATGCCATCCAGAGGGGCCTGGACTGGAGAGGTGGGGCTGTGCAAACCTCATGAAGTTCAACAAGGCCAAGTGCAAGGTCCTGCACCTGGATTGTGACAACCCCAGACACAGCTACAGGTTGAGAGGAGAACTGACTGAGAGCAGCCCTGAGGAGAAGGACTTGGGGGTGGTGGTTTATGGAAAGTTTAACATGACCCAGCAATGTGCCCTCACAGCCCTGGAAGGCAATGGGAGCCTGGGCTGCATCCAAAGCACTGTGGGCAGCAGGGAGGGAGGAGATTCTGCCCTTCTGCTCTTGTGAGACCCCACCTGGAACCCTGCATCCAGACCTGGAGTCTTCAGCATAAGAAGAACCTGGAGCTGCTGAAGCAAGTCTAGAGGAGTCCACAACATTAATAAGAGGACTGGAGCACCTCCCCTTTGAAGACAGAATGAGAAAGCTCGGTCAGCTCATGCTGGAGAAGAGAAGGCTGTGTAGAGACCTCATAGCAACTTCCCAGTGTCTGAAGGGTCCTGCAGGGAACCTGGAGAGGGACACTTTGTCAGGAGTTGTAGTGACAGGAGTAACAGACACAAACTGAAGAAGGGATGAATTTAGGCCAGGTACTGGGAAGAAATTCTTTACTGTGAGGATGGTGAAATACTGACAGAAGTTGCCCAGGGAGGCCGTGGTGTCCCAACCCTGGTACTTTTCAAAGCCACGTTCCATAAGGCCTTGAGTAAGCTGGTCTAGTGGGAGGTGTCCCTGCCCCAGGCAGGGGGATGAGGACTAGATGATCTTTGAAGTCCTTTCCAATCCCTTAACATTCTATGATTCTATGATTAAGGAATCCTTTGGGCCATCTAGTCTGCATCAACTGAAAACAGATTAGTTTTGGCATCTCTAGGTTCACTCCTCCTTTTCTTTTTGATGAAGGCAGGTGGTACAAAGCAGTGAATGCACAGTCTTTACAAAACATCACATCAGAGGACATGTCTGACACATAAGAGACCAGAGCTCAACACATCACGGTGGCATTGGCTTCTAGTGTTGATCTGCAAAAGGGTGTAATGCTGTCCTTCATGAAACACACCATGGAGCATGAAAAGGTGTTTCAGTGGGTTTTATGGACAAGTATGGAGGGGTTGAAACTGAGGGGAGGAAAGAGGAGAAAACGAAAGGGAGGAAACTGAGAAGAAATTGCATCTCTCTCTCAAGCAGAGCCAAGCTTTGCACACATTTGTAGGAAGTAGTGAGGGAATGGGAGTAAGGTCTCAGCCTTCCAGCTGCCAAAATCCTGTATTAGGCTGGCAGCATTACTGGGAATTTCAAAGGAGCTCCAGCAAGTGAGATAGGTTGCTGAGGCTATGTGCATGTACAGACTCTTACAAGACATCTTGGAAACCCAAAGTTGAGCTCCCAGAAAAAGCTCTTGGGGCTATGACTACTCACCTTCCTGTGAAGGTGATAAATTGAAAAAAGCAACAATCAGCTCCACCCTGATTACTGAAGCTCTATTTCTTTATTCTTAGAGCAAGCAACATCTCATCTATACTCTAAGGCAGCCAGTCTGCAGTGTCCTATTCACTCATGGCTTTGCTGGCCCTCATTTCTCATTGTTTGCAACAATTTTCCCTCTTTACTTGTTTAGGAGCATCTTGGACAAAGTCACAAACTCAAACCACACCATGTATGCACAGAACCTAGCAGGAATACCCAATTGATATTTATGGCTCCTTCATAAAGAGAAGAGACGCAACAGTCCTCTGTAACAAAAGTGCAGACTGGCTTGGGCTGAAATTCAGAAAAGTAACAGAAAACCACAGACCACCGAGCAGAAACCTGCCTTTAATCCATGGAACTTCCCCAGAAATGTGTTCCTTTTCCAGCTTCCAATGGCATGAAAAGGAGGTGGTCTGGAGGAGAGCATGGGTGCAGTTTTCAAGCTAGCCCATCACTTTATTCACATTTATTTGATAGCAAATAGACACTAGTTCCTGGAGAAAGGGGAAATGATATTGTGGACTAGAATATCAAGAGTAGATGGAAAACAAAGATAATTTGTCTTATTTGCTGCAAGGAAAATCAGAGGGATTACATGTTGAAGTTTATATGAGAGAGTCTGCTGCAGAATGGACCTCGGGTTATCAATCTCATGCAAAATCATTGTGGAGTTACACTTTGTCACACTTTATCATTTCTGAACTGTCACAAGCCTATTCAGCTCTCCTCCTCAGCTGCTTCACTTCACACACTCTTTAACTGCTGCTTACAGTGTGATGATCCCTCATCAGCACTCTCTAGTGACCTGACTTAATCTGTTTCAAGGTCTTCTGCCTATAACTCCTTTTTCCAACATTTCTCTTCAATGTTTTTGTTCCTTAACTAAGTCACAGAGTGGGTAGCACCCTGCCCCTGTAGATGAGGCCTGCAGCCTTCCCTACTGAACCCATGGCCACACCACACTGGAGCTCAGAAGAAATTATAGAAGAATTCAATTCTTCTAGAGATCCCTTGAAAAGGCACATAGATTCAAAAGCCCATCCTTCCTTCCCCCAAGCCAATTCCCTCTCCAGTCATAGCAGCTAAAGGAGAGTCAGCAAGCACCTTAATTATGGCTGGATTGTGTTGAGTATTTTACAATATATAACTACATTCTAAAATCAGGAACAACAGTTGAAGACCAAAGTAAGTCAGAAGGGGCTTGACTGAACTTCTGGTACTATTTATAAACTGCCCTTTGCAATACTGCCTGCTTGGAGCACCTCTTTTGCCTTCCCTGCCTGGGAAACACCAGGGGGAAGGAATCTTTCTGTCTCCAACTAGGGTTATGCATCCCATTTGCGCTGAAGATGGAAAGAACACCTCAGGCAGCCCTGCCTGCTAGAGGAAAATGAGCATAACTATACTCATCCTTATTGGTTCTTACACACAGATAGGAACATACCTCACAAGGGACTTTTTGTTTAGCCAGAGCACAAGATGCAGCAGACTGTGCTGCTACAGCAGAACATCATGTTGCAGGGAAAGGAGGTGATTGCATACTTCCTCCTTGTATTTTAGGACCTCTCAACTAATCTACCTATTGTGTCTGACACCAGAGCAGTCATTAAATTCTCTGTCTCAGTCCAACCATCTGCATTTTCATCCTGTCTCAATCATGAACACTGAAATAGTCCACAGGTACTGACTCGACTGTGTGCAGCACTATATAGGACAATAGCTGGATGCAGTTCCACATTTATGGGATCAGCACTGGATTTACTGTCACAGGCTGCTCTGCTATTTGCTCCTAGAGCAAGCCCAGGATAGCAATCAAGTGAAATCTTCTTTCAAAGCCCTAGGACTATAACACAGTCTTGCCACAGGTCCCTTCCCTCATATTAAATGCTCTTTCCCTTTGAACCCACATTTTTCTTAGAATTTCTCTTTTCTTTCATATTTTTAAATCTCTTTCCAAGTCATCCAGAAATGTTAACTGGAAGTGAAGTGATGTCTTCTTACTCAGGTTTAATATCAAGACTCCAGGAAAGATGTTCTATCCGATAGTCCTAAAAATAGGTTTAGGATGCAACTGATGGCGAACTGAGGGCTTTCAAAGTCACAGAAATGCACAATGAACTCCCATGATGTGGTTATGGAACTGGGTGCCCAGCTACTCCAAGTAGCCTTGATACCAACGTCTCTGATAAGTAAAAATCTCTCCCTCCTTTCTTCCGTTCTCTGCTCTTGTGTACTCTCAAATACCTATTAACCTATCTTTCTTTAAGCTTTAAGAAGCTGCTGCAGCTGATTTTAGGAACATCTAAGCCAAGAATGGAAAAACAATATGAAAATATCAGTGCAGGCTGTTTTGGGTTTAGTTGTTTGGGTTTGTTTTTTTTTAAATTATCCCTGTAAACACTGATACACTGGATTTTCTGGCACAACTCAAGTGTTACAGAATCATTAAGTCTTGTGCTTAAGCACAGGCATTTCTCATTGCTGTTTCTCATTGTCAGACTACCTGCCCACTGGTAGAAACAGGGTTAGGGGCTGGCATTCATATAATCATGGGCTAAGTCTTGAATCAGGTTTTTTTTTCAGTGCATGTAGAGCTAATGATGTATGACCACATCAAGAATCATTGCAGAAACACAATGTGCCAGAATTTCAATCTCACGTTTTCAGACAACTGCAAAGGTTGTATAAAGAGAAATATGAAGCAATCAGAGTATGAGAAAAAAAACAGCTGCTCCTAATTTGCAACACAGCTGTAGAGCCCTTGGCACAGACCAAGACTCAGCACTGTGCCCTCTGCACAAATGCTGTCAAAAGGTGGTAGTCATGCCTGAGAGTCCCATATCAGAAATGTGGGGAGGAGGGACAGAGATGTAAACAAGGACACTATGCCATGCACAGAAGATAAAAGGGAAACAGTACCATAATTGGGACCAATTTCCAATTTTCTCTTTTGTGGTTTTTTAGCAGTGAAAAGCGAATATATCTGACAGCTACATGTTTGGTAACAGTCTGGAGTGGGGAAAGCAAAGATTGCAGACCCTAAGCTGGTGGCAAGAATTCCAGGAAGAGGTGAGTCAAAGCACAAGTAATTCTTGGTAGAGAGTGGGGGAGGAGATTATCTGGCATTCTGTAGTTACTGAAACCATGGAGGTGGATAAAAGCATCCAGTGAGAGATAAAAAGAGGCAGGAAGGGTATATCCCAAAGGACAGCTGCAAGATGAACCAGAACAACAAGTACCTTGGCTTAAAAATGCAGAAGAAAGCAGAGGCCATGGGAGCAATCAGTCATAGATACAGCTTGTAAAGACTCTGGACTATCAGATTCCAGGCTGGGAGAGAGTAAACAGAAAGAATAAAAAATAGCAGTATAAAACAAGGGGACTATTAAAAGGCAGGGCCGTCAAACACATAAGAGAGAGGAAAGAGAAACCTGGAATCCTGTGTGGTACAGGACAGTATCCAGATCTGATGAACCAGCATGCACACTCTGTGGCTGTTCATTTAAGAATTAAAAACTTACAAGGGCGGAAATTTTATTAACAACAAGAACAACAAAGAAACAAAACAAAACAAACAATAAAAACCGTAACAAAAAACAACAAAAATTCCAAACCCCAAAACCAACAACAACAGCAAACCAAACACCCCCAATCCCAACAGCAAAACCCAAAAAACAAACAAAACCCAAAGCCTAACCAAATAAAATCCCTTTTCCAAACTAGATCATGGAAGAGAAAAGCAAACTGTTGGGAAGGAGAGAAAAAGCCTAGCTCACTCTTGGTTATAGCTCCAGCTACCATTCCTACTTCATAATTGCTTACAAACCCACTCCCTCCAATGGCTGCTCAGCTAGGTAAAAACATGCATTACTTGTTGATGGCTTGTCCAGCTGGAGTGTGTTCTACCTCGTACCCTTCTCTCCTCAAAACATCAATCACTGTGTTGTTGCCCATGAAGTGACCTGCAGTTAAAAGAAAAATTACATCAGAACCCACCAACCACATGGTAAGAGGGAGAAGAACAACAAAGTCCTTCATCACAGGAGGCGTGCCACACTCAAGGCAGGCAGAGCCTTTATCACTCCCCATCAACATGAACCAGAAACATAGGATCTCAAATGAGTGATTGCTGAACTCTCCCAAGGTCACTTCAATTACTACATTCTGCCCTTCTAAAATGCAGATGTGATTGCAATTACTCTGGTCCCACAGGCTTTTGTATAACGGGCTGCCCAGGGAGGTGGTGGAGTCACCATCTCTGGAAGTGTTTAAGGAAAACTGAACGTGTCACTTAGTGCCATAATCTAGTTAGCATGGTGGTGATTGGTCAAAGGTTGGACTTTATAATGTCAGAGGTCTTTTTCAACCTGACTCTGCCACTATCAGGCCATTGTGGATTACTCGAGGGAATAAGAGATGAAATTCAGACACCCCTGTTCAAGAGCAGCAGTGAGTCTACCATTGGTGGTGATGCAAAGAAGGCCAGAATCCAGCCACATTTTAACAAACTCTAGGATCATAAAGACACAGAGCTGTTGCTCAATATCACTAATAATGTTTAAATTATTAAGAATCATCCATCTACAAAGAACAGAAATCACTCTGAAATCCAAGGACTTAGATCAACCTCTTTCATTGCTGCATTGGATTCCACTGGAGACAGAAACTCAGCCATGTTGATAAAAGGACTTATTTTTAGAAAGACTTAGATAGTTTTGCCCTGTTTCTGTGATTTACACCTCCACTCCATTCTCAGACAGATGTGGTCACTGGTAAGATTGGAATTTGGCATCATAGTGAATAAATGGCTGCAGGAGCTTTCCTGACTGGATGTTCTGCTCACAGAATGTCTTCTACCATCACTCTAACATGTCATCACACCAGGCTGCTGAGAAGCAGAAGAAAGAGAGAACAAAGACAGAAGAAAGGACTTGCACTCTCCATCATAGATCCAGTTTTCATAAAACATTTCTTCATTTAACAGCCCACATAAATTAAAATTTGCCTTTGGCAAATTACTCATTACTCATCTACTGCCTTCTGTAGATGTCAGCTAAAACTGATAAGTAACTGTCAGAAAAACTGTTTTCTGATAATACTGTTCATAAATACATGGCAATATAACTAACAGAATGATTGTAGTAGCCAGGGAGAGCAAGAAGTTATAAAGAGAATTCTAACAGTGATGAGAATATCAGCAGACTAAACATAAGGGGTTCATGACTTTACATTCCAAAAGGGGTTGAATGAATTGGAGCGCAAAAATTCTGGTTTCTCACACCACAAGAGCAAAGTGCTTATGATGCACCAGCTTAAGGCATGAGTTGGATGATACCATTCAAGCACAACATAAACTTTCCCCCAGAGCCTAACAGCATAAACCAATGTAGTTCAAATGAAACCTTTTAACTGAATACTGCAATGCAGACCCATTGGGTACCATATTTTCTCACACAGTCATTGGATTTTGCCCTGCCTCCTCAGATTAGATTTTGTCTTCAGAAGGAGTAAAGCTTATGTACCGTTATGCTGACCTAATCTAATACTGTTGGTATCTGCTGCTTCCCGATGGCTCAGCTCCAGGGACAGATAACCAAGAATTCCCACATGTCAGTAGAAAAGGACAGCTGCAGCAGGGAATGACTGTCATTAAATATTGTAATTGAGTAAAATTAGCTACTGTAAAACAAACATTAGGTATATAAGATACCAGACCTAGTTTCTATTTCTCAGCTTCAACACAGAGGAGAGGTATGTGCAAAGGGAAGGGGAGAGGGATTCATTCCTCTTCCCCTACTTCCACACAGCAGAGGAAGAGGTGTTTCCAAAGGGTGATCCATTCCTTGCAAATAACAGGTAGGTAGGACAACTTGGACTTGTAGAGAAGCACCTCTCAAACTGACAAGGATAGGGGCAGTGTATATTCCAAGTTCAGATGAGGCATTCACCTCATGCAGGCAATGACGCATGAGCCAAATCCCATCTTCAGAAGTGAAAAGCAGTGCCAAGTCCCTGAACTCATATTTTCCTAATCCAAATCTTTCAGAAGGAAAGGGAAAAGGCGTAAAGATAAGCAGTCCATAGGGCAGCGTATGGTCTTAAAATAATTTTCCTTGAGACCGTTTAAGAGCTTACAGTCTCATGCATTTCAAGAGTGAGCTGCTGAATAGCTGCTCAAGCCACACCATTAAACACACTACTCCTCCATCAATCTCCAGTCATCCTTGCTCAGAGTAGTGATTTAGAGTGGAATGTAGGAAATCACTGCAGCACATGGATGAATCCCATTTCCATCAGTCAACCTGCTTGAGCAATTTTCTGCAGCTGGGTTCTTTATTTTTAATTTAATGTAATGCAGTGATAAGAATATATTTTTTATCACAGTTATCTTTACATACTTTCACAGAATGCCTATGATCATTGTTGCCAAGGCAATGAGTTATGTCTGCATGTGAGAGAAAAATGATGTGCTAATATAGTGCAAAAGAGAACATACCAAATGAATAAATATATGTAAAACAGGTGCATACAAATACAAACTGGCACATGATATTAGATTGCTCACAGGACATGATCAATCAGGAGCCACTCAGGCTAGGTACATAAAGGGTTAGGTGATGCAGTATTCACTGTCCAAAAGGTGTGCCTTTCCTGTTCCATGAGACAGAGCTTGTTTCTGGCCCAGAGGATCTACAGGTTCAAATGAGTGAGATGCAAAATTTAAGAAGGCAGAAGGGTGAGGGTTTGAGGCACAGGACTCCACCAGGAGCCTCTCTAGAGTCAGAGCTTTTGACTCATTATTGGGGACCACCACAAAAAGCACTCAGTGGTATATGAGATTTCAGATTGCCAAAAACAAGGGTAAGAAACACAAGACAGATTCACTCTCCAAGGTTTAAGATCAAGCAGCTATTGCTCCAAGGGAGACTCCAATGATAAGTCACGTGAGAGGGAGCAGACCTCTTTCACCTGTTTTCTATTTTAGGCTAACACACTTGAATGCTCCCCAAAAGAAAGGCCCTGGGCCCTGTCCCATCAGAAAGCCAGCTCTTTTCTTTCTGTACACAGCCGTGCATTATCCTCACACCACTAGGTGAAGAGATGCCTCCAAGAGGTCAATTTACTCTGGCAGGGGGTGGGGAGTCATGAATCTTTATTCTTCTGTGTTCAAGCTCAAAGAGAAACTAAGAAGCTGTTGTGTGGACCAGTTCAGCCATGCACTCTACTGGAGAGTAAATAAGACCCAGGCCTTTAATCTGCACTGAAAGGAGATGGCATGCAGGGACCACAACAGGCAATATGCTCAAAGAACAACGCAGTTTGACCAATGTGCACTTGCAGACTTTACCACGCATTGTGTGCTTCTGACCTTCCTTGGCAGCCATACCCAATCCTGCAGAACACAGGCTGCTACTACTGCCCTGAAACCTGGGTCCCCTGCTTGCAGCTTTTATTGTCAGCCAGGCAGAGCTGCTTCTGTAACCGTGCCAGTTCAGCTAAGTTTTCATCTAGACAACTGTGGGCTTCAGCAGAGATTCTTGAGCCCAAATTTGAGCCATTGTGAGTCCGAAATATTTCTGCATCTAGCAAAAGGAACTAGGAAATATTGCAAAACAAAGGTCCTGTTTCTGTTACTAAATTTTAATTTTTCACAGAAACCAAGTCTGTAAGACTTGTGAAAACTATATTCTTCTCTGAAATAAAATCAACTATTCCAAGCTGATAAATAAAGTTATTTGACCTCTTAAAGTCATTCAAAAGGAAACCCCCAAGTATACATGATTCTGTGTTTTCTTTAGTAGAAAGATGACACTTCCCATCCGCCCCAAAAGCATGTCAAGACCTCACCATTTACAAACATCCCAAGACAATGAATCACTGGACATACATGTAAAGACACCAAACTGTTTGTTAGGAAACCTGATCTTGACTGCTGACTTCCAAGATGTTGTGGGAACAACTAAAGCAGAGAACTATAGCACTGCAATCACAAAACAGCACAAATTAGTCCAGTCACTGGGGACATCATAAAGCTGGATGTTTATTTGGACTGCAAGCGCTCAAATGGACTTTTGGTGCCAGAGATTCTATGGGTCAATGAAATGAATACTTTCAAGAAAGTGTTAGAGGTATGGATCTTAAAATTATTTAGAAATTTCCTGGAAATGCCTATGGCAATTATCATCTGCTTTCATTCTTCTTAGCTTTGCCTTTAACATAAACACAGTTATACCTTTTAAATACAGACCAGGATGCAGAACTCGGAGTAATTTTAACCCAGCTAGTACACTTGCGGAAGAAAAAAGCTAGACAAAGTATTTATTATGTTCCTAAGTGAAAGAAGGAAAGCAATTGATGTGATCAGTTGAATTACAGATCACTTTCCTGCATATACATGCTTTCTGCACACACTTCTCATGAGGAAGACACTGTTTCCAAGCATGAGCACGATGCACCCAGGTGTAGCGAGCTCGCACTTCACTTCTTCCAGAATCAGGAGGAGGCAATTTTGCAGTTACATTAAATAATCCAAGCAACATGTGGAAAACTGGGATCAGTCATAAGTGGCTGGCATTCCAGATCTGCCATTTAAGTGTATCAAATGCAAAACACGTAATACTAAATCCAGTACATTCCTGCTTTTCACAGTATTCCCAAGTCCAGAAATTTTCCAAGTTTCCAAGTTCTGTAGCAGAACAGAAACCAAAGGACAAAGAGCATGGTACTGTCACAAATTTAATACTGCAGGGAGAAGGAAATGACAAAGATCGAAGGGGATAAGGTGGCACCAGTGATGCTGTAAGTCAACTTAAAGAATCTCTGAACTGACTTTAGGTGTAGGAGCGTAAGGATTTTGCATTAAAATACTTCTGTAGGCTTGCAGGTCAAATCCCACAAAAACAGCCTTCCCATGCCCTCTTGTATTTTTCAGACTGCAGGCCTCCAAACAAAATCCTTCCTGTTGATTACCTACAAGATGAAATACTAATGAAATATTACTCTATAAACTTTGAACCCAAGGTTTTATCCTACTGACACCACAATAAGTGTTCATCCACAAAAAGTTGATTCCCTGGAAATCTTTTACTAGTACAAAACCTTAGTGGATCATACCTCACTACAACCAAACCAAATAGAAAAATCTGGTTGGCACAACAGCAGAACAGTGGTGTTCTCTATGCCTAAGAAAGTACTTTCCCTAGACATGAAAAGACTTAAAGGAAGTGCCTCAAACTTGAATTCACTCAGGAAGGAAAAATAGAACTTATTTCTTCAAAAGTGATTTACTTTGTTAAACAACACACCTATGTAACTTCTCAAAGGAGTAGATGTTGTGCAAGCAGCCTTGCAAAACATAGGAAAAATGGTCTAATGCCATGGAAAAGAAACATGTGGAGTTACAATCTGCACAAGCCAAAATGAAGGCATTTTTCATGTGAAAGATAAGAATATACTCATCTACCTGTTTCTGTGGAAAAATAGGTCTCTTAAATGTAAGACATGAGTACTTTTCATCCTGGGGAATTCCCATTTTTACCCTTGGGCAAAGTCAAACATCCTGACAATCTTCAAAAACTGAACCAAGAAAAAGCTTTCTCACTGATTATAAGACCGAATTTATGACTAAATTAACACAAAAGAAAAGTCTACATACCCATATTGCTTGTTTTGTAAAAAAAATAAGCAAAACAGCTCACATTCAGGCAGCCTTAGCTACTGGGTATCCATTTGCTAAGAGTTTTCCACTGACAAAGCCTTAGGTTACCAGACAAGGAGGCCCTTACAGAGGTGACTGTGCTAGCAGCCAGCACTATGTTACCAGCAAGGGAAGGAATTACCAGTGTTTTATCTGAGCTACAGTACTCACAGCCACCTCTGCCACTGGACCTGCTCCTATTGCACTCCACTCCTTCCTTTCAAGCAAAAAAAAAAAAAAAAGTTACAAAGGACTTGAAATTCCCCTAGCTCAAAACACACATTACATGATGAAAGTTTTCCTACTTTAGCTGCCCAGTAAAGGCAGTAATGGGTAAACCCAGAACTGATACGAAGACTGTCAGCACCTGAGCAGAAACAGCACAGTTTTTTGGCCTGGCTGATTTTGACAGCTGCACTAATATATTAGAACAGAGGTTACTGCCTCTAATGGAGAAATGCAAAGCTTTCTTCATTTCAGTGTCAGAGATGTCAGAAGTAGTGCCCTTTATGTGAACCCTGGGGCACTGGATGTGGGTCCTGCCTCCACACAACATTATCTTTTCCCCTTTAGGGGTTGTTGTTCTAATAAACCCTGTCATTAGCATTCTGAAGACTCAATGAGGCTACTAAGGAAAACAGTCTCAAAGCTGCTGGGTTGTATCTGGCATTCTCAGATTACAGAGGTACAGGCACACCTTCAGGCACTCAGCCTTTTCTCCCACCCAAGGAAGTTAAAATGCTGCATTCCAGAGACAGAAGCATGCAGGCAATCGGCAGGCTCTTTGAGCCCAGGGAGAAGTGACGTGGCCCCACAAGACTCATTTAATCTGTTTTTAAAATCTATTTTTTCACTATGTTGCCTTCCTGCCCCTCCACCCAGCTTTTTTTGACCTCTTCCAAGATCCACAAGTATTCACCTTCTTAAGGATTTTTCATGAACTTATTCATTAAACACTTCAAATCTTTTACGTGAGGCATAGGTAAATCTACATTTCCTATGCAACCCACATCTCCAATTCCAAATGTACTGATGGCAGCTTCAAATTTTCCACGGTGGATTCTATATTCCCATCAAATTTCGAAGTGATATCTCATTTCCTTGGGCAACTTTCTTATTCTCATGGCAGAGAGAAGGTTTTATGGGTATAAAACCCCATACAAGCTGAGCAGAAACTGCATTGGTCTTAGCACTGTTGACTGCTTTTTACACCTGCTGCTGAGAGATCCTTTCTCCAATCTTTTCTTGCTCAGAGACAATAAATCCTGCTCCTCTTGCATAATTTTGCATCTAAAGATTCCAGATTCCAGAAAATGTCACGAAGTAAGACTGAACAGCTCTACACGGAAATAGTACCACCTAACACACCACTCAGATTCAGCACAATTACACTTTCTCCTGGAATTTTTATTTTGTTTATTCTTTTCATTTTCTTCTGGCTTTTTATGACATAAGGATTGACGGAAAAGGGTTAGGCATGCTTATGGATCCAACACATGTGGCAGCTAAGGCTGACACAAAACTGAACTCTCACATCACACAGATTGCCTCAAAACCTCGAGAAGATGAAGGAAGCCATTTGGTAGACTACAGCACACTGGGGGTAACCATTGATGGTGACACATTCTGTCTGGAAAAAAAACAGTCAGTCCCTTGAGGTTTGACTCCATACAGTCTGACTAATGCCAAATAAACACATGTGTTATTTCCTTTAGTAATTAGAAGAAATGGTAGCTGAAAAAGTTCTCACCAACATCATTTTTTCCTTTGTGTTAATGGTGGCTTACCAACATCCACTGCACTTTAAAGCCTCAGAATGAAGGTTTTTTTCAGGAGCAACAAGGAAAAATAACTCTAAAAGAAAAAGGAATTTTCCAGTGTGCTCAAGATTAAGAGGAGCAGCTTCTGAGGTTGTCAAATCAGCCAGCCTGTCTCACTGAAGTCAGTAATTTCTTCCGTAGGGATATAAGGAATCTTAGATCCCTCTGTATTTCTTATTCATGAACTGACACTTTGGAGTTTCTTAACTGTTCAAAGAGACAGGAGAGACTAGAGGGAATTTGAACTTGGCTCCTAGAAACCTAGCTTCACCACAGGTCTTGTCTGTCAAAATAAAGTCAAGATCTCAAGCCACCAAGTATGCCTCCTCCGTCATAATAAAAACCCCAACAGTTTGTTTTTTTTTCTCTCATTCTTCAGCCCCTTCAACAGAAACTGTAAGTAAGCTCAAGGAATAAAACAGAATAAAATTACCATGCTGAAGAAAAATCCATCTAGAATTGAATCTGGTTAGAAACATCAGCAGGAACATGGAATGGCTCTACTGGCACATCAGCAGTAAAATATAGACTAGATAAATATAGTCTAAGCACTGAAGGAGGCACTGATGATAAAGAATGCAGAAAAGGCCAAGTACTAAATGTCTTTGTTACTTTATTTAGTGGTCAAACCAACCTTCAGGAATCCCAGATCCCTATGACTATGGGGAAAGTCCAGGGAAAAGAAAATTCACTATGGGTAGAGAAGGATCTGGTTAAAGAACATTTAAATAGAGCCATGTTCAAGTCCCGATAAGATACATCCAGAAAAACTGTATGAGCTTGCTCAATGTCACTAGAGGCCACTCTCAATTACCTTCAAAAGATCACGGCAAGTGAGGAAGGTCCCTGAGGACTGAAAGAAAGCAAGTATAATTCTTGGCTTCAAGAAAGGCATGAAGAAAGATCTGGGGAATTATAAACTGCCCAGCCACACCTCTGTTCCTGGGAGAAGTGGTAGGGCAAATTAGCCTGCAAACTATTTCCAATGTGTCAGAGATAAGCAAATGGTTGGGAGTGGTCATTATGGATTTATGATGAAGGGAAACTTGGTTCATAAAGTTCATCAAATCAAAGGTGCAGCAAATCTTCATCTGGGCAGGAATAGCTCCAGACACCACAATAGGCTGAGCACCAGCTGGCTGAAGACTAGTTTGGCATAAAAAGATGTGGCATCCCAGTGATCATCAAGCAGGCCTTAAACCAGCTATGTGTCCTTGTGGCAAAGCCACTCAGTGGCCTCCTGGGCTGTGTGAGGAGAAGTGTTGCCAGCACATTGAGGGCAGTGATCCCTCCCTGCTCCTCAGCCCTGGTAAACATACATCTGGGTCCATCCAGTGTGTAGCTCCGAGCTTCCCAGTTCAGAAGAGATTAGGACATGCTGGAGAGAGTGCTGCAAAGGGCCAAAAGGATGACGGAACAATCAGAACATACGTCATACTATGAGAGGCTGAGACTATTCCACAAGACAAGAGAAGGCTTGGGGGTCGTAACTTTGGCATAAATAGGGGGTTGCAAAATACATGAAGCACAACTTTTCCAACTACTGGTGTTCCATGAAATGATAAGAGGCAATGGACAAAAACCGATATACAGGAAGTCCCACTTAAAAGTAAGAAAAAGCATCTTTAGTGATGAAACACTAGAAGAGATTACCCAGTATGATTCTGGAGTTCTCATCCTTGCCCATACTCCAGGAAAACTGCACTTTCTATATGATCCTGCTGTGAGCAGAGGGATGAATCAGAGAATTTCCAGAGGTCTCTGCCTGGTCTCTGGAAATCAATCATCCCTTGACTCTGGGAAGGTTTTGCCAACATGCAGCACCCTTGTAAAACCTGGACAAGCGGTAAAACTCTTCACAGTACAACAGGACAATGCAGTTCTCACTGTGTCAGTGTTCCCTAGTTGTCCTGGAGAAACCAGCAACCTACGACATTACCTGGCTGGCTGGAATCATGTGCCATCACCTACAGTGGCTTAGCATCCACATCCTGAATGGATTCCACTCAAGAATTCAGAGAAGTTAAATGCATACCGAAGGAAGACTGCTGGTGAAAGAGTATGGCTGGCTTTGCTTCACAAGTTCCACTACTGGCAACAGGGAGTACGCCTGGCTTGTAACCCTGGTGGTACCCTACATAAAGGCCTGGCCACAATTAAGATAAATCTTTACTGAACATAGTGGAATGCTGCTGGCATTGCCAACTCTCTTTTCCCATGCTTTCCTCTAATTCCCTCAAAGAGACTTGTTTTGGCTTGAAACTTCCCTTGTTTGCACTCTGGCCAGAAGCAAAGTGCTTTGGATGTTTTCAGCAAAATCAGTTAATTTTTAGTTCTCCAATTTGGTGCAAATTACTTCCAAACAAAAATACTTCCAGAAATGAGCTCTGACTGTGAAGCATTTTTGACCGAATATATGGAGAGTTTGTCTGATTGATTTTTAAAAAGACATAAAATGTGCTGAATCTAATGATCAAATTGATTATGGCCCAAATTAGCACATATAATTCTATGTAATTCCATTCCATATAGCCATGCAGCTATATCATGACCTGAAAAGAGAGAAGACTTCCTTTGCACTATGTATTACACATCTCAAAATCCTATCAATCCAGTTAAAATCTAAAATAAATTATCATTTTCTGATTTTCCTCCATTTGAAACAGAAATACTAAGAGTAGTTTAAATAACAGGGACAAGGTATATGTAATCCCACCCACAAACCATGATCTTATTTTCATATAATTTATGGTAAAAGTGTTTTTTTCGATGGTGTTTCATTAATGGAAAAACTGAGCTTTTCTTTCAAAAAGCCTAGCTGTTTTAAAAATAAATACAGGGTGAAAAAATCTGGAGAGAAAACAGCTGAAAGTCTTCTCTCCTAGCTGGGAGACCTTTAAATATCCTACTACCATTTTAACACAACCTTGTCCTGCTGTTTATAAGCAAGAGATACTTTCTTCACTGGTGGTCAGAAGAGGGCAAACCACCATGCAGTCATGACTGATTTCTGTTCCTACAGCCTTTTCTTTTTTTTTCCTCTTTCCCTACAACTCATTCTAACCTGCCTTGTATGAGCACTTTCCTGGAACCTTTTCACAGTAATCAGCAGCAGTACATTTCCAAGCAATGCTTAAAACTGATCACAAGATATTTGTTCATCTTCACTGCTTGCTGGCATAAAAATAAATCTTCCACATAATTATCTATCACATACAGCAATCTGCATAAGCAAAAGGCTGAATTATATGGCTGGAAAACAATGAAAGACTGCATTCATAATTGCAATGTGCACTCAGCAAACCTTAGAATTCTGTAGAAATTGATCTGTTTTCTGCAAATATCCTGTGATGCTACTTCTTGCTTAGATGCTTAACAAGAAACAATAGATGCTTAATAAGAAACAAATGAAACAAACAAAACAGATAAACAAAAACCCACCAAAAAACCCTATGCAGTCAAACAAGGGTGTAATCAAGAATTGTGCTGCTAAATGTGGGGGGCTGGCACTATCCTTTGAACAGAACTATTTGGAAGAGCAGATGAGAACAGAGGACAGACTGGTATCAAAGCCAGAGAGTAATTAGAGACAATTTCACAATCAGTCCCAAGTCCCCAGAAAAGACAGGGAAGCTGTCTGTGTTCAAAAGTATGATGGAAAAGCATGAGAAGAACACGCTGGGTTCTTGAAGATCAAGCCATGTACACATAAGCCAAAGACCAAGGGTGTTCATTTAGGCACAAGGCTCCTGGGAGTGATGCAGTATAGAAATGTTGGCAGTCAGAACACAGAAAAGGGGGAACTGGGAAAATAAAAGGAAAAAGAAAAGCATGATTCCAGGAAGCCTGGGAAAGGATTTTAGTACTTTCATGAAAGTTGAGAACAAGAAAGCTGAGAAATTAAGGACAGAGATCTGTTCTGGTTCTGCAGTGCTTCTGGACTCTGGGGCAGTGCTGTGCACACCAGTGAAAATGAAGACAGTCTGGGGCAGAAGGGCAGGAATAGAAAGAAATTGATGGGAGGGGAAACAAGTAACACAAAACCATCTAAAGATATGTGATTTGCAGCTACTGGGATTCAGTGTGTTTGTGCAAGGAGGGGAAGATGCTCTCTCCTCTCAGAGGATCTTGCTCTTGGGAGATGTCACAGCAACATGTATGTCTGCTTACACAGGCTGCTCATCACTCCAGCTGTGAGGCAGTAACCTAAGCCCAAATATCTGGCCTCCTGACAGAAGAGTAGCTGCCCACAATACACACAACTTGGACTTGTGGCTGCCTTATGCTTTCATCAGAAACATCAGTGCAGCAGGTTCAAATGTGCTCAGAATTTCAGCTGTGGAGTGCAGCAATACCCTGGTCTTAGCCTACAGAAAAACATGACCAGAATCTATACAACCAGGGCCTGCTTCACTGTTCTTTGTGACAGTGAGTTGCACAGAGCAGTGATACTGCAGGAAGACAGCAGGTTACAATCTTCATACACATCTGAACAAACATGGTCAGCCACCTTTCCTTCCTGACGTCCTGGCTCACACACTGGGCCCTTGTTATGCTAATTTTGTAACCACAACTCGCTGCTGCAAGTACAGGAATTCTCACAGACTCTGAATACAAATGCTTTAAGTCAATATTTTCCTTGCCTTGTCTAGATCTTTCATCCTCACTTAAGCAGTATGCACTGAGACTGAAAAAGCACACATGAATACTGACTGACACCAGTCTCAGTTTTCCCCCTTTCCCAAAGGCCATATGGCTCATGGCAGAGGGGATGTGATACTTCTCTGGGAATTACCACATGTCTTTTCTAACACTGAACCTAACTTCTTCCTTTCCTTGGAGCTAGAACAAAGGATGGGAGTCATGGCAAAACAATCACGTTTATACACTCCATCCAGCCCTAGTCTGAGGTGTAGATGCTAACCTTACTGACTTGGATGAGCTGCTGGACCTGCCTGTAGAGTCCTGCTGACTGCTAAGAGGCAGAAAATGGAATAGGTTTTCCCCAAAACGGGCCCACTGCACTGCTCCAAAATAGTAGCAAAAACAACTTCCTTGTGGAAGCACAGTGAAAGAGGTAAGCAGCTGCAGGAGAAAGAAAAAGGCAAAATTGTGCCTTGCTTCTTCCCTTGCATTTATTGAGTCCCTTAGATTCACACAATTTGGCTCACACCTCCTTTGAACACGTCCTTGAAAGGTTAATTCAAGCACCAGTGCAGCCTCAGGTGTGCTGCCTTTCATGTCAGTTTGCTGTTCCTCCTTTCCTCTTGCACTGGTTGCCCAGATAATAAACATATGTGCATATCTATGACCTGCTCCTCCTGTGCATGCACTCAGTATCTTTGCCTCTGCATACAGCAAATATGTCTGTAATTAACAGATATTGCAGCAAGCACATGCACTGTGAGCTCTTTGTACACTGAAGAAGAACAGTCTCCTATTCTGAGAAGGTTCTCCTACTAGGGTACAACTCTCAGGGAAAAGCTGAGTTCTGTGTCCACCACGATAAAAATACTGACCCCTCTTTAAACTCAGGCAAGCGTTTGCAAAACGCTTCTAAAGAACATGAGAGGGATGGGTTCAGTCGAATGGCACCACAGTCACATACCAGCTCCAAATGCAAAGAAGAAACTCTTGTCTGGGTGCTCTTCCAGCAGGTCCTTCACCCTCCTGCCCATTCGCTCATTTCTTTTGTAGATGAGCTCCTGACGGAAGTAGCTGTCTATTTCTTGGGCAGTAATGCGTTCACGGGCTGGAAGTGTAGCATTAATGAAATTTGGGACCTAAGGTAGAAAAAAATAGTCTTCATGAAAGGGGAATTTATTTCACAGCCAGCCATCATGCACAGGCATTTTTGCTCCACACAGAGTATAGCAAATCTGCCTCATCTCTCAAGGCATAGCCAGTAACACAAAACCCAAAGCAAGCTAAAACAATTTATAGCAAACTTCTAATGATGCATGGTGCTTAATTTTTCTCAATGTATCATTTCACAAGCTAGCCAGACCGACTTTTTTTGATTCAAAGTCAACAAATACTATCATTTTGCAACATTGAAGATCCTAAATCCTGACTGCTCAGTTGAAGAAAGTAAGTATTTTCCCCTGCCTTTAGCTACATACCTCTTTCTTAAACTGCCACAGGTATGACATCACTACAATGATAATTACGCTCTTCTAAGAGAATTTGACTGCTATCAGAGCCCTTAGGCTGCCAAAGAAAAACTGTGCAATTTGAAGTACTTAAAAAAAGATCCCTAAACTTTAAAAGGGCCAGATTTTGTCAGGAAAGAACACGTTACCACCTCCAGTTGCCCTGTACTGACTGTATCTTTTAAAATGCTGGCTTCCTCCCCTGGGGCCCCCAAGTACAGCTGTGGCTGCACACTACACTGACCTCTTGCCAGCGAAGAGAAAATGTGGGTCTGCAATTGTTGCAGCAATCCTGGCTTCTTGACAAGTAGCTTTAGGCACTCAGTTATGGGGATGGTTAACTAAAGGGCCTGCAAGCAGTGATTTCTGGAGAGCAGAGTCACTAATAAGCCAGGCACTTTCCCTTGCAAGGCTGCAGCAGATGAAGAGACTTTGGAGCCACTCAAAGACTACTACAGAATATTTCCAAAGGGTAGTTAGCCTCCAGGTAGTCATCCACCGGGCAAGCATGGAGTCAAATGCAACTTACTGAGAAGTTCTGCTTAAAATATAAACTGACAGTGTTGCAAACTATCACTATTCAGCTCTGCTGCCAAGGAGAGTGTCCTGAGGTGGAGCCCTCACATTAAGTAAAGGGCAGCTGTTCCCTTGGCAACATGCATGTCTCAGAAAGAGCTGCTCTCCCCAAGGACCCAGGGGCAGTGTCCGCAGTCTGTAACGCCTCCACAGCATAGTGATGCAGCATCTGTATCCTCTCAAAATGCTGGTTTCCTCTGAGAAATCCTTAGAAACCTATGCATGGGACGCATGGTGTACAAGTTAGGCAGTATTAATGACCAGGATGCCTGCAGCTGCGGGAGGGGGAGTGTGTGGGACAGGAGGGCGGCAGCACACGCGCAAAGCTCGGCACCAGAGGAGCAAGGGTTGACTCTGCAGCTCCGCAGCACTGCAGCGTGTGCACCAAAAGGCCAAAGCAAAATGGTTATCCAGCACAGAAAGCTCAGGTATCAACACCTGCCTTTGCAGCCCTCCAAGGACAGAGCCCGTGTTTCCACTGATGTGCACAAATTGCCAGGCAATACCTCACAGACAAGAACAGAGCGGCCTGACGTCTCAGCCTGAGGTTAGTTAATCTAACAGCCCAAACAGGCCAAATTGGTCCCTGCTGGGCATTTTCTCATGGTTTAAAGATCAGTGTTGCATTCCATTGTGCTGCTTAGGAAACCATCTCCATAAACCAAAGTCTGTGAGGTCTCAGAAGGTCTCTTTTCCTTCACATTCAGTCTAAATCTAACTTTTCTATTCTCTGGGCCTTGTCCACAGCACACAATCATACCGATAGGGACATTAAAAGTCTTGTAACTCGCCCAGCCTTACACACGCATCGAAGTCACGAGTGCATTTCTCTGTTCCTATTCACATCAGAGAGATTGCTGTTGCTCTCTGCTGGCATTAAGTTTGCTCATACCTAAGCTAGCTTAATTCCACAGGATCCCTAAGAAAGTAAATTATTAACTCACAGAGCTTTGATGCTAAAGAGAACATAGCACTCATCCAAAGGGCAAAGCCAGGTGCGCCCTTGCTGCTTGTGTGCAGGAGTGGGGTTGAAGTGGTGCTGTCTTCTGGAACAGAAGGCTGAGGAAAGCAGATGTGCCAGGGAGCCAGCAACGTGCCCCTGGCCCTCACCCAGAAAGGGCCTGCCTCAGGAGAGACGAGCACACGTGTTGCAGGGGTTAGCACCACAGGGAGATGTGTGTAGTACAAGGGCTGCAGTGGCAAGACTCACTTGAGAAGTGTCATGGTTGAAGATGATGGAGCTGAGGTCCCCACAGCTGTAATGCTTGATAAGGTCTTCTGTCGTATAGGGGATCTGGAAACTGCCTGCTCGGAGGCTCTCCTGCTGCAAGAGAGTCTGATTCAAAGCAAAGACCACCTGAGGGAGGGGGAGAAGGGAGGAAAAGACAGAGTTCCTGGTAAGTTCTCTTTTCATCCCATGAGGTCTCAGACACACAGCCACCTGCTGATGGCTCTCTGAAGCCTGCTCTGAGCCTGCCAGTCCAGACATCACCAACCCATGCCTCCTGCAGCTCCACAGGTACTCACACCTTGGATCCTGGCTGCTCAGAGGGAATGGACTCACCACATTTAACTGAACGGGGTTTTGCCTGTGACTTGATTAACATAGGTGACACAAAGGGGCAGGCTGAAGCAGAGGCAATCTTGCTCCCTTAGTTTGCCTGACCACCACAGAGCCCAGGGCCTGACAGGTGACAGGCTTCTATCCCGTAGCCTCCCTAAATTAAGCACCTACCTAAATTAAGCATGGCTTCTTCTTGTTTGCCCTTCCTTCCTCATCTGCAAGAACAGTCACAAGCTGTTGTTTCCCGCTTTGTTTCTCCTCTCAGACACCGCATCTACTTCAGGCAGGAATGGCTCTCTGGAGCAGGCCAGGGAAGAGTGGTGGCTGCTGGAGGAAGCTGCTCTCCCTGCAGCTGCTCAGCACTCAGCCTCTCACAGCTGACTTCCTCTGCAGGCAGGGTGCTGCCAGCATTCCTTCCTCCTCAGCCTTTCCCTTTGCCTCAAGGAAAACTATCTGGCTGCCACAGCTCCTACCCCCAGGGACCCTTCTGTTGCCCATAAAGAGAGAAGATCAGAGAAGACCACCCTCCAGATGTGGCTGCCTCCCCACCTACCAGCACAGCAGGGCTCTCCCAAGGCAGTGGCCTCAGGGCCTGACCCAGACACTGGCTTCGATTGATGGAATTGTGCCCTGCCTCAGGCAATGCACAGCCCATGAGGATGGCAGCCTCTGGAAAGGGACAAGAGAGCACTTTGGACCAACACTTGTCTCTGAAGCCAAACAGATGCCAGCATTTCTGTACCTCTGGTTAGCTGCTCCAGCCACTGCAGACAGTGGGCACCAAGCCCCAGAAATGCAGGAAGCCAAGGAAACTCCCCAGGCTGAACATGGGCTGCCTGTGGGCACCTCTGATGAGGCATGGAGCTGTGTAGTCCCCTGGGCAGGGAGCAGTCCGCTGTCAGCACCTGGCAAGTAAAACACTACCATCTCTTCTGAGCACGTCTCCTCATGCTTGTACTCATGCTACCACTGGTGGTTTTCACACCAAAACTAGGCAACTGTAACAAGCTTTCCAACTACCTACTGGTTTATTATTTTGTTTTCAAAGGAAGTGAGCTTAGATATACTGCTTTTAATTTTTTCAAAAATTACTCATGTGAGTGTTATTTTCTAAGCTCTGGTTACTCTCTGTGTAATTAACTCCTCCTGGACATTTGCCTCAAACACCATCAAAGGCACCCTGGACCTGAAAAATTGCCAATACTATGAAACTCACACATGAGTAAGCATACTCAATGTGCTTGAACCAAATTTTGGGATTACTGAGCAGATGTGGAAACAGGTGCAACTTCCCTCCCCCAGCACAACCATCTGTCTTCTACAGAAAGGTACAAATTCCACCAGACTTGAAATCATGCTGTCCCCACTACACCTAGATTTACCTCTTTGGATCCAAATCACTGGGTATGTAACCCAGCATGAAAGCACATAACATAGCATTAATTCTGGGAGGGTGAATAGCAACATTCACTCACATCTCAAGTTTGTAAATTCACTTTGTCGGTACAAACTGCACTTAACTAAAATAATAACTCCATGCAGACACTCAGGCAAGTTACATCGAACTAAGCAGTGGCTATCTTGCAAAGGACCTCTGTTAGATTTTAAAGTAAATAGAAAAAAACAAATTGAAACCACTTTATGTCTCAACAAAGGTTTGCATGTGGGCTGGGCTTTATCATACTCCAAAGTCATAATTTTCCATTTGTTTGACTTCAGAGAACTCCTAGGGGATGCTAATGTCTAGATAACATTCACCAAGAGACAAGCCAAATCCATGCTGAAAATATGGAATTTCTACAGCCATGACTGCTAGGTCACGCCAGGAAAAAGTATGTACAATCAGCCAGCCCAGCTGAAAGCACTTTCATGAGAATGGCCTATTTTTAAGCTACTGGACACCATTTGCTTGATTATTTATCATTAAAGCAGTACGTCCTTTTCCAGACTTTGAAACAATGACCAGACAGTCCCTGTTCAGATAGCAGTCAGGAAGAGTAACAGCCTCCTGAGCTGGTCAGGTAGCTCTGCCTCAGTGTAGACTAAGCACATCAAAGAGGCTTTGCAATCTTTACTGTTTGATTTTCATCCAAAAACAAACCAGCAGAGGATAACTGGCTTCTGGGGAGAAAACACCAGCCTGCTGGGTGAGACGTGAGAAAAAAGACAATCTTCCTCTCTTTGCTGTACCCCTGCAGCCTGTACTCCTGCTGTCACTTGCTCTGCTTGCTACCCTCAGGTCCATACAGACTTCTTCCCTCCCCGTGCAAGGTGCTTCAGGTGAAATACATTGAGAATTGCCTTCAAACAGATTGGGCCTGGAGTGCAGCACCCAGGCCACGCCACACACTCCTTCCTGTGAGTACACAGTAAACTGCAAAGAGCCACACAAATCCACCCCAACAGCACAGCATAAATTTCAATGACAGTAGTGATGGAGGATCACTGTACAGATTTCACAGGAATAGAGCAACTCTCCCCGTTTCCTCCGCATCTCTAATCTTACTGCTGGCACGACAAGAAGCTGCCTTAGCTTTGGCAGCTCTGTGGCCCTTGCTAAGAGTACACCTTTCTGGCTGGAGGTGTGAGAGTTGATTTTGGACATAGGAAGAAATTTGAGGATGGCAGCAGTTAAAGGGCTTGCCTGCCCAAATGGGAAAGCATGAAAGACACTTTACAATGAGGCTATTCATGTTTCATCTTGAACAACTAAGTGTCCCAGCTCACTGCTCAAGACTCCTAAATCCCATCCTAACCACAACTGCCTGGGGACAGAGCATCCAGCAGCCTGCCTTGGACTCCATGGCCATGTTGGTGGTTTGTGCAGCAATGCATTGGCTGTGTTTCTTTGTCATGGAGGACTACAGACTGTTCCCTGACAGCTCAGACTTCCCCACAAGAAACATCCTTCCCCACTCAGACCTGCATTCTACCACTGCACAGGGGACATGAGGGAGAAGTTACTCAAGAACCACCTGAAGTCCCCGACCTAGGTGCTGTGAGGGACAGAGGTGGTCTCTGCTCCTTTGAGGACCGAGCAGCAGCTCAAGTCCTCTGCACCAGAAGCAGGAAAAGTTGAGATACAACAAAGAGGCAGAAATCAAGAGAGCATCAATGTCCTTGAAAATTAGCCCTCCCTAATGAGTTACAGTAATTCATGCAGCACACTTTTCACAGGCAGAGTACAGGAAATTCTATTGTCAAAAACACTCTCCACATCAGCTGGTCTGGAGAGCACACTGGCATCTACTGCAGGAGGGATGATGACACACCTACTACACAGGGTTACAATTTGCCATCAGCCTGAGTGTACAGCCTCTCAAAGCGATGGGATAGTTCTTCTTAATTCCTCTATCACTCCTACCTTCTTGGGGGAATTTAAACTCCTCAGCAGAAAGAGAAGGGAATGTGGGGATAAAGGGGCAGGAACTTTTTGTGATATGGGATGTTGCTTAAAGCTCTGCCCTGGTGAGAAGGTTATCTTCAGTAAATAGTAACGGATAAACATTGTCAGGGTCTCAAGAAAAGGGAAGATTCCTGAACCTAATGTTCTTAAAGGATTTTATTTACTGACATGGGTCTTGCTCAGAAGTTGATAACTCATTATCTGTCATTACTTCTCAAAGAAAACATCAGACTAGGTGCAAAGTGATGCTTAAAGATGACCACAGCCATCAAACTCTGCAAATTGGATCTCAGTTTTGTTTGCCAGATGTGAAAAGCTGAAGAAAGTCAACAGTGCATGAGAAGCAGGGAGCATATCCGCAGCTGGTCTGAAACTGCTATATTTGCTAGACACAAATATTGCTTGCCTTCTGAAATCCCCATTCGATCCTGCAGTCCTTTCACTCCTAGTAATTCCAAGCAGTTAAGAAAACAGCAAATATGCAAAGATTAAAAAGAAATTTTCAATTTTGTTTAGAAATCAAACCCAAGAATTTGGGTAGATCTGAGCTCATCTAGCAGGTGGTACAGAAAGTGTGCATCTGTCCTGAAGGTATTGCTTGCATTACACTATTTTCTATTTCCGAGATCTTTCCTATTGGAATACACAGAAATCACTCAACATTCATCCTCCTTGCAAAACTATTCTTCCTTATTTCACGCACCCCTTCCAGCAATTCTATCCTACTCTGCTCCATTAAGTGTATTCATACTAGCATCAAAGCATCTTCTGAAAAGATTTATTCAGAGAACAAAAGTAACAAGTTTATTAGAAAGGGATTTTTTATCTCTCACCTCCCATTTTCACTGTGATCTCTGTTTTCCCCCAACCCTCTCCCTTTTTGTACTGTGGAAAAAATCGATTAAGCTCTCTAGTATACATATTGCTGCAAACCTCATTCTCCTCCCGGAGATTTCTTCAGCTGTCAGGAGGCACTTGTCCCTTTTGCTAGCATTGTTGGAGCGGCCTGCTAGGCTAAGGGGGTGGGGAAAAGGGAGTTAGAGCCTGGCAGATGCCTTTTTTGTCAAAGACAAAAGACCCCCTGCCATCCTCTCCACTTTTCAGTACTTTCATCCACATTGGATCAAAGTGCTATTCTGCATATGAAAGGAATCTGGCATTATTCACCTCAAATTAGCCTATCGCCATCCTGCTAGCCTCCAAGTCCTCCCAACAAAAGCACTCACATCTGTTCCATCATTTGCCTCATCTTCAGGGTTTTTTTCTTTCTGCTCTCAGTTTTTGAGGGCCATTCAGCCCCTTGAATTATAGTCTGGGGAGCATCTTCCTTGCTCTGGGATCGCTCAGCCGGACAATTTGCTTTTAATTGTCTTAAGGAATCATAGGCTCCTTTTGGGTCCTTCCCAGAGACTAACTGCATCCATTACAGCTTCCATTCAGCTTCTTCAGCCAATTCTTTCTCTTTTTCTCCTCCTTCTCAAAAGCATGTTTCTCTCCTTGCTCTTCACCTGGAGGAGACCATTGCTTCTCTGGGCCAATGAACACTATTGCCCCAAATCAAAGCAGGCCTTAAATCAAAAGCATCGTGACTATCAAAGTCAATAATCCTCCTTTGTCATGGTAATGATCCAGGAGGCCAAGTGTTGAGAAGAAAGAAGGATTTCTTGCTCCAGTGTGATGCAGCTCCTTAGAAGTCTGTTGAGCCTTCAGCAGAAAGCTGGGACTGGCAATGCCAGAGCCTAGAAGCCTGAACCCACCTACCATGAGATGCTCCTGCACACACAGGCAGGAAAAGTCTGATTTTGGCATGGGCCAAAAATGGCAAAAGGAGGTTTAACCCACCATCTGCAGCCTTCAGGGCAGTCTAAGTGACTTTCAGAACTGTTGCTTTAGTGAAAAAAGAGAAAAAAAATGAGACGAATTCTCAAACTTGGACCACTTCTATGAGAAAGATTGGATTGAAGCCACTGACAGAGACAGGTTATATGAGGGACCCACCCAGCAGACAAGAGACAAACAGTAGCAGTCAACGAAACAAAAGAAAATGGAAACTACTTTAGGTTACTAATGAGTTACACATTTCCCATGGGCTTTGTATTATTTGTATTTAGGGTTTTTTTCCCTCAAAGCCAGCATTGCAAGTATAGGGAGCACTTTTGCTGTAGCAGGATCATCCAAGTCACTTAGAGGACATGCAGTTTGCCTCAAGTCAGACAAAATGATGCAGACCTAGGTAAAGGCAGTGAAGGATTTGATCTCTGACTCTGATGACAACTCACACTAATACATCTTATGTCAAATTCTTGCAGCGTGTCTTACCAGGACCAAACGGAAGACACCGAAAGTTTTCAGTTGTTATCTGGAACTTAAATGGGAATGCACAAACCAATCTTTTTTCAACTAGGAGCTACAAAAACAAGGTTTTAGAAGCAATTAATGAATTTTGCATTCTCTTCTTATTGCAGAAGGGTGGTTGATAATGTTGAAGCAAAGGAACAGTACTTACAGTACTGCTGGAAGAAGTGCAACCCATTTACTTGTAATAGACTGCACTAAAACATAGCCTTTTGTCTGAGTAATTTACATTGATTTACAGTGTGAAATGTAATTTTTACGTTTTGACTGACTGCAGCAGAAATAAACACTCCATTATGTGATGAATGTAGAGTAAGACCAGCAGTGGTATAGGTTGTTCTCATTTCTCAGGATGGCTTGTAATTCACGTCTGGACACCTCCAAGACCTTTCTGGAACTTGCTCCCATCTTTCTATAGGATAATTATGTGCTTGTGAACCTGTGGCTGTGCTTGTCCTGAGAACTCTCCATCTAAGCTTGCTGGGATTCCTCCCTGTCCTGCAGGAATGTCCCAAGCCTTCACAAAGCACATTCTCGAACAGAAAATCCTTGAGCTGGTGATCCATATTTGTACATTGCTAGAGAAGGATTGAACTTTTTTTTTTAAAATTCCATCTTTGTTAAAGATTTTTGTAAATGTTAGCCAAGTTTGTTTCTAAAACCTTCACATATCAAATCTTCACCAGATATATTTTTACTTCAAGAAACAGAACTAGGGATGAGCCCTTTGTCTAATTTCAGGTTTCTACAGTCCTGAAGCAAAGTTGAAGGCAAAAAAAAAAAAAACACCTCTATTTTCAAGCTACTACACTTAGAATTCCTACCTGTCTCCTACTCAGCATTTCTTCAGTTAGCAATGTCCAGCTTCAAAGTCATTGGGAACAATGACCCAAATGAAAAGGAAATACTAATTTAATCCTGATTTCTCTTAGCATATACTCACTTTCCAATTTACAGAACTGTCTAACCAGTACACTAGTAGTAATCATTTCTCTTTTTTGCCCAATACTTACTTCACTTAACAGAACCATCTCAAGATTGCATTAAAGAAAAACCAAGCTGCAAAGCAAAAAACCTGAAACTAGGGTTTCCTGGGCTTAGACTAGCTATACTTTCAAAATTCAACATCTGCAACTGATATTTTAGTTGGCACTTTGTTTGTTTGTTTTAAATAATCTGCTAAAATAGTTGCTTTGATCCACTTTCTTCCCCTCCCTTTCCACTGGATAGTCTTAAATGTAGTTGAAACAAAACCGAAACAGTGAGGTTAATAAAGCAGACTTACTTTTTTACACTTTACACAGGAAAATTTGCTTAGAAAGGAAACTATTTGGTTTTCCAACTGTGTACATCATGTAAAAAAATGTAGAAATGCTGACACCACACTGTGTTAGTGACTCTAAAGAGTCAGCTAGTAAAACTGCTGAAGACTGTCTATCTTTCACAGCTTCATCTCAACATTTAGAAGCACTCTTTATCTTCCTGACCCACAGTTACAGAAACTAAACAAACTTGGCAGTAATGACCTGGGATTTAGCAGCCATATTTTTTCACTCAGTGCTCACAGATGCCCTTTGGAGTGCTATTAGAGGAAAAGAAAAATTCTTACAAGTCCCTACTTGCTTTCATTATTTTTTTTATTTGTCCTCTCTACCACCAGCTATGTGTAGCTTAGGACTAAGAGTTTGGAAGATTGCTTCCAGAAGTAACATGCCTATAGAAATTTAGAAAACTGAACATATTGTCACCAGCACTTATACACCTTTTCTCTGGTGAAACTGAATAATTCAGAACATGTATTTTTAATTGGCTGGAATTCTTCCCCCTCTTTCTGCAAAACTGATGTACATTATTTGCAGGATTCCTGTAAGTGTGAACAAATCAAGACTGTAAGTTTAATAGAGTAAACAGCCTAACCTTGCAACTCCATGAACAAGCCCAGATAGTTATCATATGTCTTCTGCTAACCATGCAACAAGATCTTTGGATTTTCTTAAAGTCCTGCCAGTTAGGAAAGCATGTTCTGTATAAAACATTCAGCACTGACAAAACATTTTTCCACTCAATAGAACAATCAGGCCAGGACTTTGGCTGCTGTTCCAAACAGAACAACAATTTTGAACCAGTGTTTATGTTGTAGCCAACTAGAAGCATCTTCAAAAGAAAGTTCTGGCTTCCCAAAAGAGCACAGCAGAGCACCAGGTGACCTTTCCACAGGTACAGGGGTGAACGGAAGAATTTACATTATATTTCTATGTTGTTATGTACTGTTAAACTTGAAACAAAAAACTTCAAACAAGAACTGCTGGAATGGTACCTAGATGATTTCAAGAAGATCAAAAGCTGGAAGTTCTCAGTGCAAAAGCTTTCCAAGAGGAATAGCTGAAAAAAATTTCAAATAGTGAGACACAGGCCTAAATCTTATGTTCTTTGTAGTACATGTGAGCTCAGCCACACAGAAAAAATAGCATGTCCCAAGGCTGGATGGGAATTTACAAGCCACCAGCTGTGCAGTAAGAACCTCCTGAGATGATATTCTTGGAATGAGTCATCCGGATCCAATGCCAGATGGCACCTCCACGCACCTCCCTGGCTGTCCACATTAGGCCATGATCAGTTGTCCCAATTCAGCCAATACACTAAGTTGTCTGCGAAAAAAATCCCAAATATTTTGATTTTCAGACCCAGGAAAATCCATCTGCTGCCAACGCTATCAGGACTCTGCTGAGTGTTTGGCACTACTGAGCAAAAAGGTTAGAAAGTATCTGGCTGGTTTTGTTATGTTTTTCTCTTTGTTTTGTTCTTGAAAAAGATTGTTGCGTGCCAACAAGGACCTCTCAGGAATTTTAAGTGGCTGTCTAAATTCAACTGATTTGCAAGACATCTCCTATCAGGTAAACTGTTGCTGGCAAAATAAAGAACATTTTAACCTTTAGACTTCTGAGCCAGTTTCAATGCATCCAAACCCAGAAGAAAAGATGCTTGTTTTCCTCATCTAGCCCTGAGACTTGTCCACTGTACTACATGCCTTTATTATTCAAATTCCCCTGCTGCCTACAATTAAAGGTGTTATATCATCAAAATATAACTGCGGTCCATCAAGATATGAAGGCAGAAGGATGTTAGCTCAAATTGGATAGCAGAAACTTTATTAAAGGTCTACTCCATCACTACCACTTGGAACAGACCAAAAAAAAGGTATTGGGAGATTTTATGGGACAAAAAAGCCATGAGAATCTCCGAACTCAAACCTTTTACACCAACTGAACAGAAATTTCTTCATCATCTCTGTGAACAAGGCAGACAACTGTTCCAATAGCTACCCCTGTTTTCTTTAGCACTTTTGAGCCCTAGATAGTCAAGTCATTTCTTTAAAGGCCACGGCAGGTCACCTTGCCCACAGCAGTTCCAGCACATGGTCACACACACTTACTGTCAATGTAAGTGACCTGGATAAACATTTGCTCAAAGATTCCTGAGAAAAGCAAAGCTATCTACCAAGAGCTCCGAATTTTTGCAAAGTCACTGTGATTATGCAAGTCTGAGTGTCAAGATTAAAATGGTCCAAGATAAGCAGACAGGCTCTAGGGTGTGATGAAGTGAACAGAAACAAGAACAAAGGATGTCAGGATTTATCTTACAGGCATGCTACACTTTGGCCTCAAAGTGAATTACTGAGTAGTTTTCCTGGGCTAGGCAGGGCAATGCTTTTCAGAAATTATGTGAAAAAGCCAAAGTGCAACTCAATCAGTAACTCTCTGTATGGAAAAATGAAAGAGTATATTGACATCTTGTCTGTAGCATTCACCAACAAAGCAGAAAGCTCTGGTGCAAAAGACTGTAAAGTTATAATAGGATGTGAATCATCTTTCTCCAAACCCAATTTTGAAAATAACAAACAATATTGTACAACAGCAGTTGCTTAGTGAGTAGTTGCTAAAACTGTGACAAAAACAAAACAATAGTATTCAGGGCAAAATAATTCAAGTGGCTGAAATAGTCACCCTGACCAAGCCAGGTAAATTCTGACATGCTGTACTTACAGATTAATGGGACTCAGTTCCCAAGTGACTCAATTCCATTTTTGAATGACAAACCCTCAAAAAGTTCTGTACAGCATAGGCATGATACTTCAACTACAAAAAGCCTGCTCTTAAAACTTACATTTGAATGAGAACACAACATATACAAAGTCCTGAGTTAAATTTCACTACTGTTATCCCATCCCAAAGATCTGCTGAATTATGGCCTCCCTCCTGCATCATTACATTGTTAGTAGTGTGCACTTTCTCAGTGTCAGGCAGCACCTACTGGAGCTCCTTCTGCTTCTGTCTCTTCAATTAAAACCTGAGATGCAGGTCCACAAGCCTTGTGTCTATGCAGTGTTGTGACACTAGATTAAAGAGAAAATATTTCAGAGATTACTTCACTCTGGATTGTGACACAGAATAAGTAACATAAAGCATACATTCAGCCCTTGCAATATTCTACATATCCCACAATATACAGCTTCTGCAGTGTTTTTTTAAAAAATCATATGCATGAAAGGATTAAAACACTCCTTCCAAACTCATATGCAAAGAAAATAAAGCTGGAATTGAAAAACTTGTGTCAAAATCCATGACATGGATTCTTTTCTATCCAAGAAAGAAACTCTCATAAACATGAGAAATTCTTCATTTGATCATCTTAGGAAAAATGCCGCCCTCTTGGTATTTTTGACTCATCTATAAACTTTCTAACTAACAACAGTTTTCTGACACAAAGTTGCCTCCTAGAATAGGACATGTGGTGTCTGAGAGCCAGCAAAGCGGGACATTCCCAGGCAGGGAATCTTTCACCAGAGTCATTAGCAGTGAGAGCCCCTATGGACTAGGTTGTGTCAGGGCTCACAGGTAGCCCCATCCAGCCCTTCTCCAGCATTACTCACACCAGTGTGCCACAACACCCAGTGCACCCTAACGCTGCAGTGTTCCTACACTGCATTCTCTCAGGAGTGTGTTTCCAAAGTTGTGCTTGTTTGCCCTCCAAAGCAACCCTAACTCCAAACGTCTCCTCCCTTTCTAGCAACTGCTCTTTTCTCAGATGCATTAGCTTGCTTTTAACTCAAGTCCACACTTGGGAGTTTTTTTGCCTCTTTACACATGAGCATGACAGAGACTCACTGACAACAGAGAAATATCAGTATTACATCTTGCCTAATTTTTTCAGACACAGCAGTATTTCATTTGGGAGGAAAAGCCCACAAAAGGCCTGCTAGTGTAGGAATCTTCCTAAACATTGCCCTAAGAACACTCATCCAAAACCACTCCTCAACCAAAACCAGACTTGTGGTTCTCCCAACCATGCCAGTTTTTCAGGCTCTGCATCATTCAAGATTTAATAAAACTAAACACAAACCTAACAGGACGACAGAGATTCCCTGTTCAGAACATACTTATTGTGTTGTTCAATGCACTTGGTGCTGAACAGTAAATTCACATCAAACATCTTGTTAGGAAACCTTATATAGAATAACATCTGTTTGTGACAGATCAAATGTGGAAAGAAATCACCATGCCTCAGAACTGCATTTGAAACTCTCATATAAATCCCAAAAAACCTCCAAAACATGGTCACACTTCCAGAACCTGCTGAGAGGTTTGGAATTAATGTAAAAAGGAAATTCAAGTTTTTGAAGACATTTCAGAAGCCAGTGGATACTTTACACATCAGTCCCACTGTGACCTTTGTGAGCCCAAACTACAGTGAGTGCATATGTGAATTTCAAGTATAGAGGACATTAAAGCCTTTTGTCATGGGCATGCACACCACATTCCAAAAATTTAGCCCTAACCAGCTACGTACTTCCAGCTGAACAGTGCTGAGCATTACGTATAACACTTGCTAAGGTCTCATGTCATTGTTCTACTCCCCTTCTTGCACTCAAAAATAGGATTTCACACTATATGAACACATTGAGCTGGTCATGATGCATTGGCTGAAGCCTTTCTTCTTGCTGCACGAACCAGAGCTCTACACAAATTCTCTTCCTTTTCCATTCCAAGCCCCCTCTTCCAGGCTTAATCTTCCCCTTCTGCTTGCTTGTGACCTGCTGGCATCCACTTTGACCGTGTGACTATCCAAATAAGCCACTGAGTCGGTGAAAGTGCCATTGGTGGGCTGGAGACCTGACAAGTCCTGTCAGAGCTCACTCCACCCAGTGCACCCAGATTTCTGCTGCTCCAAAGGTGGGAAGAAGGGTAGGGTCCATTCTTGATGGTGACATGCTAAGTGCTGTCACATTTGCTTTTTGTGAGGTTCTCCATACCCCCCCGGATGCAAAAGGTGCTAATATTTCAGTATGTAATTCGAGTTGCAGGGTGATGTATCGGATTCTCCTGACAGGGCAGTACTAATTCCCTGCCTGATGACAAGAAGCACTGTGGAAGGAAGTGCTTGCACAACCATCCATAAACAGTGAGAGTGAGATCATGGGGAAACAATTCACTCCCTTGGTATGTCCTCTGGTCAGCATCAAAGCTTAGTACCAAACCTAGAACCCCAAACCTCTGCAGCCTCTACTGCAACCCCCTTGTACAATTCCTTCCAAAAGACCTTTCAGATGAAGTTGACAGAACTGCTACCTGAGAGCCATCCTGCTTGTCTTGTTCACACCACAACAGTGCAAGCCCACAAACACAAAAACAGCAGCAGCACTGCTCAAAAGGCGCAAACCTGAGTCATACAGCAGGCTCTCAGTTAGCACGTCCAACTGCATGCACATTCCTGAACTGTGCAAATCAAATAAAACAAAACTTGAAAGCTGTACACCCTGGCAAGTAACTACTTCATTCTCTATCCTTGGCTAAGGCAACATGCCATTCCAGCAATGGAACGTGGCATTTCTCTCAAGCCTTCTTTTTGCAAGGACAGTCACATAAATGTCAGTGTGTTCCCAGCCTGTCTGCTACAGATGCACAGCCTCTGCTGGGAATTACCACCTCTCTGCAGAGGCCCTTAGAAAATATATTAACACATTCATTTTTCATCCAAGATGGAATGTAAGAGACAATTTTACTTACCGTTCAATTAATCCAGGCCCATGTTTTCAGTTTACTCAGCAATCACAAACCTGACCCAGAGAGCCTTGACATTTTGTCAGCACAACCTTCAATTTTGAATGAATCATGAGTTCATGAATCTCAAAAGCTACTGGACCAATCCGCAGTACATTGTGTCAAAGATATATTTGGTGCAGCACAGTGTTGATTAAAATTTTGGTCAGACAGAGGAATCATCCAGTGACACGAGGTAATTGTACAAGAAATGATTGCACATTTTGAAAACCATCACCAAAAATCAAACCCAAGCAACTGTGAAATAAAATTAATTCATACTTTAAGCCTATCATAATTTTTTTTTCTGTGCTGATGGAATTGTTGCAACAGCACTGCACAGAATGATCTGCAATTCTCTACCAGCAGAAAGGCCTAATTCAATTTCAATTCAAAATAGCTGAAAACTGGTTTTGATATAAGTGCTGACATGTTTGACTTCAGTAACATTTGAAAATAGTTTAATTCAACTTTCTGCTTAACAGTTTCCAGGGACATGGCTTTTATCTTTTTAAAGACTGTTACTACATTTGTCTAGTTCAGTTTCCTTGGCTCTCATTTGTTTCCCATGGAAGTTCAAACAAGCTGCCTAGCAGTTTGTAGTATGCTGTGCTAGTTCCTTTAGAAACCTTGCCTGCATAAGCCTGCTTCTGCTGGTTTTAAAATGGTTAGTTTTACCAGGCATCTTCTCATCCTCCCATCAGTAAGTTTCTGAATAAACCAGTATCAGTTCTATTCTTTTCCTGATGATCCATAACAGCAGTGTTTTCAAACAAAAATATTTGCTTACTGCAGCCTTTCTGCCATGCTCAGATGGTCCAAAGCTGCTCTTTCAAGTCCTTCTCTCATCTTCGACTCCTACCTCCACAGCTTCTGCTGCCCTGCTGCAAAATGGTGCAGTGAATATTTGTGCATAACCAGGGACTCTGCACCAGGGCTGACCTGCTGGGAGACAGTCCCCAAAAAACCTGGCCACCGGAAAGAATATTTAATCCATGTCTGGCCTATATCCATTCCATTTTCTTACCACACTCATTAGACTGCACGGCTTTACCTACCCTAGAAGAAAATTCCTAATTTAAAAAGTCAAAGACAGAAAGTGCTAAATAAGCAGCAATCTGTACAGTCAATTTCCCTCATCTGGAAGGAACGTAAGTAACAAAGCCTCAGTAACTGTTCTGGCTAAACCCAGAAAGTCTTCCAAAACTTTTATCCTAGTTTTGAATGGCAACTAGATATTTACAGGTTACTACAGGGGGCGGAAGCAGCAGTAGAAAGGGAGTCCCATTGTAAGAAGTCCCATTCCGTAAAAAGTTTTTTTACAGTCTTTTAAATTCTTAACTGCTGACACAAGAAAACATCTCTGCTTTTGTCATGAGGACCTTAATCCTCAGTCCCATTCTCTTTAAAAACCAAGCATGGGGTGTCTTTCAGAAGTGTTGGCAAGCACTACAGCTAACACACAAAAAAAGCCTTGCAGAAATCACACACTCTGGAGAGGGGAAAAAACCCCACAGTTAACAAACAGCCCAAGTGCCACCACCAGGTTCCCTTTTCACTTGAGTGACCAGATGGATGCACCAGGCCTGTTGAAACAACCAGGAACTACCAGAAACATGGACCGTGGGCTCACTGCTGGAACTAAAGCTTCCAGCTGCAAAAGTCCTCCTCTGGAGATGTGAAATATCACGATCTCAGACACACTGCTAGAGCTCCCAAAACATCTGCTGCTTCTCTTTCCAAGCAATGCATACCAAACATGGACTTTAGCTAGAGCTCACATACAGCCCCATGCTATGGGGTGCAGCTGTACCACGGCTTGGGAGTCTGCAGCCACACATGGCTTGGGACTTGTGCAGCGCTGCAAAACACACTGCATTCAGGATCACTGCACAAACTGGCACAGCTGAATGATCAGCTGAAACACCATAACCCTCCCATTTCGTTTTATTCTTCATATGTTCTGACATTATTTAGTAACTACTTCATATCCAGCAAATGCTTATGGGATTTGTTACCATAATGGAATAAATGCACAGTTACTATTAATTTGTAATATTTCTGACAAATTTGAGGTTTCAAGCCTGTCATATCTCTTGAGCTTCCAAACCGAAAGGGCACAAAAATCAAAGGACTTCTTAGACTTAGAAATAGGCAGTATGTTTAGGCAAGCTAATTTATGAGGTCTTCCCAGGACAGAGGCTCTCACTGCATATTGAATGTGCCTTTCTATAATAGGCTAAGGAACTAAAAATAACAAAATTGATTGTGAACTCCTGGGTCTCTATCTCAGTACATAAAGATCTATTATGACAAATTTTGGTGGGGTTTGGTTTTGTTTTTCCTTTTTTGTTCAGTATTGTTTTTTAATTCCAAGGTCAAAAAGGTCACCAGAACCTTCTCCTTGGAGACAGCACAATATTTCACAACAGTTATGGTCAAATTAAAGGATAATCTCAGGTGGATCAAATCAAAATGTGGGAGGCAAAAATCAGGATCAATACAAAAATAAACATGAGGAATTATTGGGAAGGTCGCCATACCATCATAGGATCTGTGGGTGGCAGGGCATTACAAAATTTCTGAGTCAACAACATGATGTTTTTGCCAAAGCAGTTTCCAATAGTGTAATAGATAATAACTGGGAAGTAATTGAGCTGTCTTATTCAGTCCTGTGAAGGCCTCTGCCAGTCTCTTGCATCCTGTTTTGTATACTACTGAGACAGAAACAAACTCAGAGTCCAGAGGAAAAACAGGAAGACTAATGAGAGGTTTGGAAACACAAGCTACAGGAAAGGATGATGTTACTGGCTGAATCACTTCAGGACAAGAGAAGCCTGAGGAAAGAGACAGGCATCACCACAGTTCATCCTGCCTACAGAACACAGCTAACAAACAAAAAGATCAACAAGTTATGGTCTACAAGAAGAAGACACCAGCTTGCAACAGCAATTGTGTTTGGTACAAAAGGAAGCTGAGGTGGGAAGGAAAGAATAGGAATGGATTTCCTTAGGTCACTGTACAGTCTCCAGCACTGCATTTAAGACACCATTAGCTTCATTTCTATGCATCATATTGGTTTACTTCTACCTTGGAACAAAACAAAAACAAAAACACCAACAACAAAAAACCACAAAAAAACAAATTCCCAAAACGAAAACAAAACAACCAATTTAATTTCCCAGACTCAGCAAATCTTTTTAGCTCATAACCAAATGCTCTCACGCTACCAAGTATATGCGTCCTCAGGCGTGAAGACAGCAACTCTAGGCAGATAAATTGTTAGGAAAGGCTGAGTTGCAACACACGTGACAGTTTTTCAGCCTTTGATGCCTAACTCATCATGTGCTTAACCATTCTTGTCAAGCTATATTCTTAAGGAAAGGACACTCAAGAATTGGCTTATTTCAGAAAGTAAAGTAAATAGAATACTACATATGAACTGTATTCAGGAAAAACAAAAACAAAAACAAAAACAAAAAAACGGGAAAAGGAAACAAGTTCTGTTTTTATAAGCCATACTAGAACTCATGGACAAAACCAACCAAGGTGTCTCAAACTGTCACTTCCTACAACAGTAGTATCAACTGAATTGCCAAGGTCCTTCTCCATTTTGAACTGACATAGTACTTGGGGATTTTTGCTTTCTAAAAGATCTGTTTCCTTATTTTCCTAGTTATCTCTCTGAAACACTCATCATCTTCTAGGCTACTTTGCCCAGAACTTTCCTGTTTCAAAGGATACTAGAATATCAGATCTTACCATCCCTGAAAAGTGATTGCTGAAATGAAACCAAGAGTTCTATTGACCAATAGGTTGCTCCAGCCTCTAGTCTTTTTTGCACATTTGTGTCTCCCTATTAAAAAAGGTTTCAGCTGCTGCCTCCAACACTGTGCTGGTTTTGGCTGGGGTAGAGTTAAATTACTTCACAGTGTCAACTATGGCGCTATGTTTTGGGTTTGTGCTGCACACAGGGTTGCTAATAGCAAGACGTTTTTGTTATTACTGAGCAGGGCTTACACAGAGCCAAGGCCTTTTCTGCTTTTTGTACTGCCACACTGGGGAGGAAGGTGAGAGTGTCTGGAAGGATGGGAGGGGGCACAGCCAGGGCAGGTGACCCAAACTGACCACAGGGATATCTGAGACTATGTGACATCCTGCTCAGTATTTCAGTCTGGGGAGAAGAAGGAGGAAGGCGGGGATGTTTGGAGTGATGGCATTTGTCTTCTTGAGTCACTGTGAGGCGTGAGGGGGTCCTGCTGTCCTGGAGATGGGAAACACCTGCCTGCCTGTGGGAAATGGTGAATGTGCATGTGGCTTTTGCTTTTCCTTTTAAACTATCTTTATCTCAGCCTATTAGTTTTCTGCCTCTTACCCTTCCAATTCTCTCCCCAATCCCATTCATGTGGGAATAAGCAAACCACTGCCTGGGGTTTGGTTGTTGGGTTGCTGGATGGGACTAACCAAACAAATACAAACCTGAAATTGGGTTGTATTGTACGTACAATAATTAAGAGCCATCTTGAGCAGCGAAAATAAATGTATGCAGAGAGAAACTCAGTGATCAAAATAATAGGATAATCTTCCCAAAGATTAATTTTTGAAAAGAAAGACTATACAAAAGCATACGCTACCAGGTAATTTTGTTAAACTGAGCAAACCCACAAGATCTGAAATGTTTCTGTGCATTGCATGACATAACAATTCAACTTGGAGATTGTTTATTGAGGTGGTTATAATTTTCTTGCCATCATGAGATCTGGTGATAATAAAATCATCTGCATCATAGGAGCTCAACAGCCATCTGCAAAACAGCTCCATCAGGAACTTTAATAACTGCCAACTGCAGACACTTAATTGGCCCTTCAATTTCAATTTTATTAAATTAAATCAGTCAGTTTATCCTATAAACCTACTTAATATACCAAGCGTCATTGTTGAATTAGCTGTTAATTTAGTTACTGAATAGAAATCATTCATGGACAAAACCAAGCAGAGCTCAGAAGCTGCTCGACTTGTTCCTGTAGCTCAGACATACTCTTAACCAGAAAAGGTTGCTCAAAGTGAGACTGCACTAATCTCTGCCACACATGAATCCTACCAACAAGTTTTTATGCCAGGGGGAAAAAACACCAAAAGCCCCACTGAAATAATAAGTCTCACAAAGAAAGTTCTGATTTTCCAGTACTCCAATCCTTCTTGACAAATCACGTCTTTCTCAGACCCCCTTCAGATGTGCTCCCTCCCATTACACTGCTGCTTCAGCTTAACATGCTCCTACGCACACACATACCCTAACAGTAATGTGTATCACAGAATCACAGAAATCACAGAATCAGCTAGGTTGGAAAATGCTTTTGTGATCATAAATCCAAGCTATGACCAAATACCACCCTGTCAACCAGACCACAGCACTAAGTGCCACGTCCAGTCTTTTCTTCAACACTTCCAGGGATCGTGACTCCACCACCTCCCTGGGCAGTGTCTGTTCAGACTTTCTGTGAAGAAAACAGAAAACAGAAAACCTAACAGAATTCACAGGTAGAGAGTTCTAGCTTTTCCCTTCTGTCTTACATTGCTAAAAACTTGAAAGCCCATGAGATATCTGCATAGAACAGCTGGATCTTTTTATGACTGCCAAAAGAGAAAACAAACAGCTGGAAATGCTGGACAGAAGGAAATCAAAGCTATCAGAATTTCAGAACAAGTCCAGAAAGTCAGCACCATGCATATCCACCCAGCTTTCTGAAAATCAGAGTGATGTTTTCCAAAACTAGGTGTCCAAAGAGAATCAACCTATGACTGAGTTCCTGTATATAACATTTTGCATTTCAAAGGTCCTGTGCCTCTTTCAGCACAATTCAAAATCACTGGAAGTCAGTACCTCTAAAACAAAATTTATCTTTTACTTACAAATATAATGAGATTAAAAATTTAAAAATCTGGACATATAAAAAGGTCAGAGTCCTTCTAGGTTTCTTGTTGTCACAGAATTAAAGTGAATTTTGCAATTCAAAACAGAGATCTTCCTGAAACCTAGAAAATACTAATGGAAAAAGAAAGCCTTTCCCACACACTTTCAATTGTACCTTTGAAAGCCAGACCTGAGAGAACATGATTCCTTGGCCTGTAGCTATGAACAATCCAGTGGGAAGAGAGAATAAGCATCAGCTACCAGGGCTGTGCTGAAAGACCCTTTAAGCTATAGAACTCAAGGACATGGTATATCTTCCCCAAGTCAGTCTTCCTCCCATTTTATTTCCTGTGATGAAAATGCTGTATCATAACAAAAAGTGTGAGCTGTATGTGCAAAAGGTTCAAATCTTCTTTCACCTGAGTTACACCATGCACAGTTTTGAAAAAGACAAAAAAGCCATCCCTTGAGATCAGTGGAAGATGATTGTTTGCACCTGTCTTCATCTATCCTGCCACCTTGGCTGTAAGCACAGTCCCTGGAAAAGATACTCAGCAAAGCACTTGGAAAGTGAGGCACAACCTCCACTCTGCTCTAGGCCAGAAAGCGTGCTGATGCTTCTCCTTGGCATCTCTGTTACATAGCAACAGAGCTGAGAGCACAGCCACACCAGTAAGATGCAATCTTCTCAGCTCCAGCACTCTGAGCTGCCACATTGCACTAACGGCTGGAAAAACCTCTTACTCACACTCCTTCTGCAGTGACATTGATAATGGGGCTGTCACAACACAGGCAAAGTAGCAGTGAGGAGATTCAGACCTAACATCTTCTGACAAGCAGTCTCACTGAAAAGAAATAGGACCCTTTAAAAAGCTTTTTAAAAAATACAGAATTATGCAGATTTTGGGTTATCCCAGATTTTTAGATGCAGACTGGAATATAAGAGTCCAAATAACACTGAGACTAAGAAGACTTGTTCTTGTAACCCACCTGATACTTTTCAAAATCTGTTTCAGCCAATACATATTTACTTATCTGGCAAACATCACATCCAGGAGCAAAGGGATGCTCTTCACACTGCAAGAAGCCTACAGGAAATTGTACATCACTCTCTGCACTAAACACAAACTCACCAACGTCACACATAAGCTTGAGCTAAAATTTGCCATCACCTAGCATAACTCATTTAACCATGAGACAAAGCACTCACGAGACAAAACTCTCAAGAACATTATCTGCAGGCCACAAAGCAGCATCTGCCAACACACCCTCTCCCCCAGTGTAAAGGCACTTACCTTCCTGCTATTTTTTAACAGGCCCACTGGTGACAGAAGTGTGAAATGCTGTTCCAGTCTCCAAAATAATTCAATTTACACTCACTAGAGCCCTGAAAAAAAGGAAATCCAGAGACAATACCTATCCTCCCCTCCACTGGTGCAACAATATCCTCTGAAGCACTCGTATTTTAGAATATCATCTTCTCAAACATGACAATTTAATTCCCGATGGAGAAACACAGGTCTTTTAAGAGGCAAAACACAAAACACCCAATTACTGCTGGGTCTCTGCAATAATGGCCCACTGTCAATCTTAACAAAATTTGTGCTAAAATTAAACCAACATAAATTAACAAAAAACCATGTTCACTAAACCCAAACCCTTTAACAGGAAATATCATAAACAAAAGCAGCAGCATCTGAGATTAAAAAACATATTAACAGACCAGTGGAGAGAGTAAGCAAAATAACCTTATTCTGGTATTTGCTTTTATCCTAGGTAATTATCTGGCTATTGCTTACAGGACAGATTTTGTACCCATCCAGGAAAGTGTATGTATTGTAATTTTGATGCATGCTTTCTACTGTTTTTTACCAAAAAGACATTTTTTTCTCTTGAAAGAGAATATTTGAAATTGAATCTATTAACATAGTTTCACTTCATGTGAAAACCTGGACTTCCTCGGGTACTAAATCCACCTTCATTCAAAGCAGACAGACTACCTAACATGCCACCTCAGCTTCCTTTGCAGTAACAACCCAGTTCTATCTCCCTAAAAGGCTACTGAAATGGCTTGTTACCAATAAGGGACCTAGATTCTCAGGCTAGGAAAGGATCAAAAAAGAATGAACCTAGAGCATGTGGTCAGGCTGTATTTGTTTAGGAAAGCCAACAGTAGAAGTTGCATTCTACCATCCTCTGTTCCTCTGCACTCTTGCTCCTGGTATTCCCAAATCTTGATACAGCATATTCATTGCAACTTCTCCATGATAGTTCTGCACAGCACTGTTAATCCTGATGTTATCCAAGGAACAGAAGGCAGAGCACGGGCAGAAGGGCAATGTGAGGTCTCAGAATTAAAGCCAGGTCTTCCTACTATAATTTCTCAGCCTGGAGACATCAGGTTCTTTTCCCATCACATATTATCATAAGCATCTTTAATGGAAAAGAATGCTTTTGCCAAAAACAATCCCAAACAAAACCCAAACCCACATAACAGTCACAGTATAGTCTTCTTCAAATCAACATCAAGATTACATTAACATGTTCATGGTTTTCTTCCAAATTTAGCCTCTCTGGCCTTTTCACAAAACTCCTGGTAGAAAAGAGTTCACTCCAGGTCCTCAGGGCAACTCTAGTCAAAGCCCACTACAGAAGTGGCACTCAGGAATTGCAGTGCTGCCACAGAGCTGGCCCAGGGCATAGGCGAGACATGGAGGGTACTACACCCCCTAAACACCCTGTACAAGATATATGGAAGTCTGCAGGAACACAGCAGCCAACAGCCCCCTCTCCCCTGCAGCACACAGGACCTGTTTGCAGAATCTTGCCTCCAGCCACCACTTGCAGGTAAGACTCTCCATCTTCTTCTGAACACCAAAGTCTGTTCCTACTCTACACCTTGTCTTGCAATCTTTGCCTGGTGTCCTTAAAAACATCGTTTGGGCTCAGCTTTCTTTCATTTTCACTGGATGCCAAGTCTCTGGTATGTGTCAGAACTAATCACTGGAGACAAACATGGAGCAGAGGTAAGGGAGAAGACAGCTCTATGCTCATCTCTTTTCAAGGGGAGATTCATTGTGCATAGGTAGGGCTTTTGCAAAATATGCTACACTGCAAAGCAGGGTCCAGACCAGCCTAAGATTATGTCATGTGAACAGTTAACATGGATATGTCAGCATGCTGATCCTCTGAACTATTACAGTGAGCTAATTATGCAACAGCGTTTGTTGCATTCTGATTCACTCCTTTATGGGACTGCATCTTGTTCAACTCTCCCTCCTGGCTGGATAAGAACCTAGCCAGGCCTTGGAGGGATGCACCAACTGTGGTACCAGCTCATCTGCTGGTAGCTGCACCGCATCCCAGCTACCTAGTGAAACACTACACTGCTTGCCTCTAGCAGACAAAGTAAAAGCTAGGAAGCAGTGACCTCAGAGGATACAAAACCTGGAAAACATTTGAGGTCAACACTTACTTGTTCAGCTGACCTGATTAACATGACCTGTTGGAAAAAGTAATGTGTTTATCAGAAGATTCAGATCAGAAGACACAGAAATCACATTACAACAAAGATGGTTGACTGGAAACTTCTCTTGTAGATCCAGTCCCAAACCAGCTCCCTTTCCCATGCTTTCTTCCCATTTCTAGGGAAGTTACCTATTTTCCCTTTGAAAGATTAATGGAGACAACAGATAAATAAGTCTGTTAACATGTTTCATTCTCCTGTAGAAGATATGACAATCTTTTTTCAGAGTATACCACTGCTAAGAGAGTATCTGGCTCCTCCTCTCATCCGTTCTAATTTCCTTGCTCCTAACTGTGATTTTCTGCACATATTTTCTACTATGCTGTGCCTGTCCCCACTGGACCCTTCTCTGGTTTGTAGGTAATTGAAGTATATGTCTTTTAGGTTTTCTGGGTAATTCAATCCCTAGATTTTTGAACGACAAACTAGAATCATAATTCCTAGTTTTTAGAGATAAGCAGTGAACACAAAATTGACGTTAATGAGTCAGGCTCCACTGCAATGGTGGGAACTGCAATGTTCAATCTCTGTCCAGGAATTCCATGTTTCACTGCTCACTGGAAAGAATGTAAGGGAATAAAAATTATCTTGTTGTGCAATTTTCAGTTGTAAACTGCTAGCTCAGGAGAGGGTAACTGATCCACAAAGCATAACTGGAGTGTCCCTTGTAATGTCTGATTAGATGGAGCACAGAACTGCAAATTCAATATGGTAGAGTCTACAACATAGCAGGCTGCACATCAGGGACAGGTTTACTAGTTGTTTCAGCACAAATCCAAAAAATGAAAAGGTAAGACATACTTTTGTCACCCACTCAGGAAGAGGGGTCTCTACTATCACAGGCTACACTACTAATAATTACTGATGCAGTACTAGGCAATCTTTGGTACGTTTCTCCAAACAACTTGCTGTACAGCATTATAAGATTGTAGTCAAACAGAAACCATAATGGGCTACAATTCAATGGGCTCTATACCTGTCTTTCAACACCCCAGTCTGTCTGCTTCTTCCCAACACAAGCCATTCTTGTGAGTCTGCAAAGCCCTGCCTAGCCACAAATCAGCAAAGGGATTCATGGCGAAGCCTTGGAGCGTCCTCACTGTTTCACCAGGACAAGTTGTGAGACTCTCCCCAGGGAATCTCAAACGACCTGCAGACGACCTGCGCATTTAAAACCTGAAGTGATCTTTGAAAAGTGATGGAGAACATCAAGCATCTCTCTCATAAGCTGTACCCTGTAAGTAAATTCTGCAGTTAAGCATTGCTTTATGTAGCTGCAGCTCCATTTGCCACGTGAAGCAAAGCACAAGTCACTCACCCCTACATCTCATCAGCAGAGCCTGGTGTAAGAAAAACCGCCTTGAAAAACCTTGGAGCCAAATTCTGCAAGGTTACACATTGTTTGAACATCAAATAAAAAGAGGAGGAGCAGATACGCATGAAATGTAAACACTTAAGAGCAACCAGACCTCTACAGGACATGCTAAGTGCCTGCCACTGACAAAGCCTGGAGAAGTAGTGGGGAAAGCAGTGATGCCAAAATCAGGAGCTGTTCCATTGTGCCACTCATCATGCACTGTCACTTACTCAATGATGCAGTATCTCTCAGACTTACAGTCTCTGTCCTTGAGAAATTTGACTTCAGCCCTCTCCACTCCTGCACCAACCATTTCACAACCCATTTTCCCACAGCTGCTCGTGCTGTGCAGTTTTGAAGCCTAAACCAGCAATTCCTTTGCTGTTTGACTCATGCTGGGACAGAGTTGTTTCTTACCACAGTTCTGCCACTACTAAATAAGATGGCATGTGACTGACAATAAGATCATCTTCCTGGTAGGATCTGAAGCTGAGAAATGGATTGGCTTCAGTCACTACTCTCTGAGACCTAGACGATTCACCAGATTTTCATTCCTGTGAGTCTTAGCAACAAGATCATACCCTTATTTTCTCCTGCCACTCTTATTAAGAGGTCACAGCTGAGATAAGGGATAACTGCTTCTGCTCAAATCAGTCTGAGGCAAGTACAGTTTCTGCCTTCATTAAAACTGAATGCAGTACAGCTTTCAAAAAAATGTCTTCCCAACCATATTAACCCTCAGCTATGAAAGCCCATCGATAAAATCCTCTGCTGGAACCATCTGTGGCCAGGATAAAGTTCTTCCTATCAGCTAACTAATCTGCACTCATTCACCTCTAGGGACTGAAAGAGATGAAAGAAAGCATCTTGGCCAGGGCAAATGTAATTAGAACCAGAGTAAGCTATTATAAACAGGATGCTTGAAAACCTCATGTAATACTCACAATGCCTAATGTCAATACTCATACATTGGTGAATCTCCAGGTTTCCATTCTGTCACATACAGCTAGACCCTGGATGATAAATTGACTAGTTTCTAGGAGTGCCAGGCTGGATTAAAAAATGGTGTGAACAGAGAGCAACAGGAGTTCAAGAAAACCAGTCATGCCAGTGCAAACACTTGAGCTCTGACAGCATAGAGCAAGTAGAGATGCTGGGACTGAAGAAGATCATGGTCAATTTGGTATGAGATCCCAGCTTCAAAGCAGATGTTCCTCCTAACTCAGCAGTACTGCAGCTCTGCCTGGCATGGGTGACTGGGAAAAAAAAGAGGGGAGAAAGAGAGGGAAGAAAGAAACATTGCATTGTGCCCTGGAACAGTGCAGCCACATGGAGAAACTGTAGCTCACTGCAAGTCCTTGAGAAAGGCAGGTGAGCATATAAAACCAGGAACCTCATCTAGGGAGAAGATAACTGAGAAACAGCAGCCCTAGAGCAACTGCCTTGTTTGCCAGCCTTGAAACAAGTCACGGTCTTCTTTCTTCTGCCAGGTAGAAGATGACAAATGTCTGTACAGCTCTCACCATCAGACCCTGGGAAGCTCTTTAACCTTCAGTGGAATGGCACTATCTATGTACAGCATGTGCCCTGGTGAACCCACATCACCAGTCCATGCTCTGGCCTCCATTTCCCAGCTGGAGGGAAGAGCATTCCTTTTTATTTCACAAAGGGCTGTCAGTGAGTGGAAACCTAAGCCTTATCCCACCCCTCCCTGCACCTCTGGCTGTGCAACCCACAGAGCATGCAGATGTACAAATCCAGCCAGGAACGCAGTCCTGCCCAGAGGGTATTTCTAAAGCAGTGTCATGTAGCAATGTCGTGGCAGTTGGACTGACAGGAATCTGGGCTTCTTTCTTGGTCATCTCCTGTCAGGCTGGACACCACCTGGTGCATGCACACCGAGGCCAGGAGCACAGTGGGGAGTCCCGAGCCCTGCCAGGACAGCACACATACTGCATGTGATGCTGCAGCAAGAAACCTTCAGCAGCCACCAGCTTCCAGAAGACTTGCTGCCACTGCTGCAAGGAATTGACGCAACAATGCTTTTGCAGGGCTGATGCCTATCACGATATAGTCAGGAAAGTTTGCTTAATGGTTGCTTAAAAGTTTGCTTAATTGTTTTTAAACATAAAGCAAAAATGCTTGCTTGACTATAATCGGAGCACTGCACTGGTTTGCATTAGACCTATCCAACTGTGAATAACAGTGTGTATTCCAGGAAAAATATAGGAACGGAAAAAACTAAACCAAACCAACAAATTTCTGGCCAAGTGTTGGTGTTAAACAGTAAGAAGGAGCCAGGCAGGAATGCAGTTAAAACTCAGTTCTAGCTCTGCCCCTTTGTGCTTACTCCAGAAAATAGCATGAACCCAGAATTTGGCAGACGGGAAGAAAAAGAAATTCGGCTCATGCTGAAGAGGAACAGGACTGAATTCCTGATGCCTGTGGAGTTCAGAGGCAGCAGAGAAAGTGACAGCAGCAGGATTATATCGAGCATCACAGTACCAGGCAAAACAGACCTGACTTAAGAGTTTCTAAAAGACTAGGCCCCAGATGTGAGACAAAAGGAAGAATGACCATCTGAAGCAGGAAATGGGAGTAACTCAAATCTCTAAGCTTTTATCTCTCTCCTTCTCCAGCTACACACACACACCTTGGGGTTTGTTGTTGCTGTGAGTACCACCATATGAGTGCCAAGTAATGTTTCATTTAACTTCTGCAGTCAGCAGTGACATTTGCCCTAAACCACACAGATGAGGAGAGAAGAAGAGAACCCAGCTCAAGAGAAAGTATTACCAACCATAAGTGTTCTTTTAAAACTGTGCCCAAAGCTCTTGACCACTCTGTCTCAAAATCACATAGTAAATGCCCTGACTTGGTGAGGTCTAGTGCCATGCAACAGTCTACAGACTAGCTTGAACCAACAAGCTCTCAAGAGATGCCCAGCATCTATATTAAGAGCAAGAACAGAAAAGTGTGCAGCACACTGGATGACAACTGTGCAAACTAGGCAGATACTACTGAGTCACCACCATCACTCCACTGCACTGCCTGAGAACTTGCTCTATGCCAGCATCTAATCTTGCACTCCCTGACAAACCACAGCCACCAGTTCTGAGTTCAGCAAAGAGCCTGCAGGGTGGTTCCTTCCAGAGAGGTATTGTTAGTAGGATAAATAGAAGCAACAATTATGGATGAATACACATCTCCTAAAGACCATGGTATATGGAAACACCTGCTTCTCTTGTCTCATAGTCACACAGAATCACAGAATGAACTATGCTGGAAAAGATCTTTTGAGATCATCAGGTCCAGCCTATGACCTAACACTACCTTATCAACTAAACAAGACTCTAATTCATTTAGGTTCCTGTGCCAAGGATATAATTCCTCTAAATTTTAGATGTCTGCTCAGCTGCATGTGCACAATCATACATGGTAAATGGAATGTGAAAGCAGTGCCATGGACTTCCCCTGCAAATTCATGATCTCTGGAAGTTACAAAACCATTATGCTCCAGGAACACAGGCAACCCGTCTTCCTTGATCTGCCACAACGGAGCAGATACGCTCAAGAGAGGTCTTCAAAACACATAGCCTTGAAACACTACCTGTTAGAAAATTACCTGAGCAAGGCAATGTCTTTGGCCAGGTTTCCAATCCTCACTGGGCACGGGGAGGACAGATGAGATACCCCCACGTAACTACAATGCTATCTCTAACTGTAACAGCATGACGACATTTTTGCATTTTGCAGAAGCAGTTTTGCAGTAGTGGTAATGAGCTCCAACTACTCCTTTGGTAAGCTGGAAATTTTAACTTTTGCTGTTAAACTGGACAAGCCTAAAACAACAGCCAAATTTTGGGCAAAAGAAACTAGGTTACAGTTTCTATAGTGCCTCTGTGTAGACATGCTGCAGCTTCCTCAGACAGTATGGAACAGCTGGGAAGTAAATACTGAGAGTACAAACAAGAGGAGTGGGTGAAATCAGTTACCTATCATCACCACTGCTGCCACAGTTTCCAGCCTCTATGCATCACAGGGTCCCTGGCACTGTTGCTGTCACAGTAACCTCCACAAAGCACTGTGCTGCGGATCAACTCAAGCCCTCTCAACAAGAGCACACAGGAAAGTGTCTGGTATTCCAGGACAGCCTTGAATTAAGGGGACCTGGAAACACAGGTGCTTTTAAAGTCATTCTTCATCTGTCTGGGGCTCCCTGTGCTCAGTGCCACACATCAGTGACAAGCTGGGGCTGTCATCACTTATCAAAATCCCAGCCTCCCACTTGACAGCAGAGTATGGCAAGGGCTTTTGCGGATATGAGGTGTCACACCACACGCTCACAGAGCACTCTGTCCACCTGCCATGCATCCTTGCACCTACCACACTCTGGGGGCCACCCCCTACCCTGTACCAGACAGAAACAGGCCCTTTACAGTGTCCTGAAACAGATGTAAACCACTGAAGTTAAGACAGGGCTTCAGTGAGATGAAGGCTCTGTTGAACTCCAGTGGCTCATTCCTGACTAATCTGAGCAGGAATGTGGCTTCCGGGCAGCATTATGGCTTTAAGGTCCCACTTCATTCCTTGCTAAGCAGGTAAACAGAGTCCAGAAGAGGTGGTGCCTGCTCCTTAGGGATCTTTCTCTGCACACATTGCAGCACTGCATGCAGACCTACAAGTCATTTGGCTCCTGTCTCACACACACACACACACACACACACACACAGAGCTGCTGCCTGAGGGCACTTCAAACAAGCTAACAAGGGCCTCCAGTACCTCAAGACCTCCTCTCCTCAACACTCATTTAAATATTCCTAAAAGCTCAGCCAATCTGCAGAGGATGTACAGCAAAGAGCGCGCAGCTTTGACCTGCAGCTGCCAACCTATTCTTGCCTGCTGAAGTCACAGTACCTCTGTTTTAGAAAGCCTTACTGTCCTGTGTCTCCCTGTAAGAAAATGGTCTGGTTTCACATTAGCGAAAGACAGTCACTGGCCAGATCGATCAAAATGTACATTGATACCGTGCTCAAATCAGCAGCTACCTAGAAACAGTTTCTGTTTCAGAGAGATATCTGACGGCAACTTGAAGTTCAAATAACAGCAGTTCCACTAGGTTCTAAGGAAATTTGTTGAACTAGCTAATTGCCTTCACTAGAGACCAATTATATTGACTCTGACAGCATGTTTCTTCAACATCTAGGCCACTAAACATACAGCATTTGTTATATTGTCCTGGTGCCTCAAACACCCAAGAAAATTCAAGGAATGATTTGTCTGTTTCTATGGACACAACTTTTCAGATCAAGCCGGCTTATTTTCCTGTAACAAAAGCTTGGTCTTCAAGTCCCAGAATAATTGTGTAGCTCTTTCCTGGCCTATATCCAGCTCTTCAAGGCGTTCTGAAATACTGACACCAGGACTAGGCAGAATTCCCACACTACGGTCCTCAGAACACTTCTCCCCTAATCCTATCGCTCACCTGAGGACTTCGAGTTCCCTCTCAGCTAAACTACTGAGCTTGGCAGTCATATTAATGGGTATCTCCCAAGCCTGCTGCACCACCAGGATATTCCAGACAAACCTCCAGTCTTGCTAGCTTGAGGTCTGTGCTTTGCTCTAGATGCACAGCCTTGCACAGAACAGCACTGGACGAGCCCTGCTTTCCAGGTGACTCAGCTCTGCTCCCACAGCTGACCTGTTGTTCACATCCCCTCCAAGTGCAGCATCCCCATGCCTGTGCCAACACTTATGCAGTACCTGTATCACTGACAAAGCCACTGGCTAATGCAGGACCAGGAACAGACGCCTTTAGTACTCCTTTATGTGATTTTTTTTTTTAGCTTCCCTACTCACTGCTGAAGAATTACTCCCCATCTGCAGCTGTTTCATAAGAATGCACAAATACTCTGGGCTATTTACAATAAGCCACTTTGATTTTGTCTGGTGTGTACTCCTGTATCAGAGTATCACCAGGAACAAAGCCAAAAGCTTCCAAAGCTATGTGTAATTGTGTCTCCAATTATTACCAAAAATCATACTCATATGAAGAAGTTTTCTGACAAAGCCAATTTAACATTCATGGCTAGTACCATACTGTCTTCTCTCAATCCTTTGCCAGCTGCAGAGCTTATCAGATTTTCTGTGCTCTGACCAAACTGAACTCAGGTAGTCTGGCAGGCTACTCCCTCATTGTCCCAGAATAACGCTCTTACAGTAGCATTCCACTCCCCTGATTCTTTTTCAAGTGCAATTAATGATTCAAAGAGCTCCTTGGCTTAGTCTCTAAAAATTATGGGCAGTAAGTTAACAATTGTTTTGGACATTAAAAAAGAATGACATTTAACATTTATCCTAATTACTGGAAGCAATTTGTCAGCAATGCAGAAAACATTCTCTTATGACCAAGCTGCAAATACAGTCTTCTACTTTCCAAACATCACAAAATAAACAGTGATTATTTCTGCCACTGCTTTTTCACTCATGGTCAGTATGGAGCCTAAACCACTGATGGGATTTCAGGAATCCCTGATACATTTAAAGAGTCCCTTCTTATTGTTCAAATCTGCTGCCCAAAAGCTCTTCACTGGGACCCTTCAGTCCTCGCATCAATTGTCTGCCTTTGCTTGCAAATTACTTGTTTATGTTGCTTGCACTATTTTTCTATTCACTCTATTTTGAGGGGGTTTGCTGCTTTAATCTCCTTTGTTAACCAAATCAGCCTTCTTTAAAACTAAAAAAAAAATGTCTTTGCAAATGCAGAATTGTGGTTTCTTGGGGACCTAGTTAGGATTCTTGAACAATTCCCAATTATCATTCCCATTTTTATGCTTAAGTTCTGCCTTCCACTTTATTTGACCTATAATTCTTTTCCATTTCAGACCCCTTAAAGCACCAATCATATATCTTATTGATTGTGACTATATGTTCTCTTTCCACATATAAAAAAAAATTAGTTATTATTATTTGCACCTAAGTAAGCATCCTTCTCAGTTCAGTAAGTCACTCATTTTAATTGATGTGGATGAGGTCTGAAACTGCATTACTCCAAGACAGCATCAATACTTTCTAGACAGAGTTATTTACATGTTTAAGTATGTGTTTTAGGTGAACAGCTTTCTCGGAGTGCTGAAGTACCTGAAGTACCTAAATGGGAGTATAATTCTTTTCTCCTCTGACAGAGTTTCAAGGAGAAGCTTACCCAGACACTGTGCAATATTGATAACAGGTACTTCCATCCCCTGCTGATCAGCTAAAACCTTGAGCATTCCATGTCTTCTTCTTCTGACTTACCAACAGCTTCAACACAAATAAAAATTTATGTGGTGTGACTTTCTCTTCCTTCTCCATTTCATCCTTCCTAGAAAACATGACTGTAGTTACCTGCTTTTGAACATTACAAAACTGCAGCTTATCCCATGGGACTCCAGCTGTGAAAACAGTCCATTTATCTTTATAAACAGGCCTTATAAATTCACACAGGGGTGAAACTTGTGATCAAATTACCCTAGCATAACAAGTTACTGTACACTGGCTGAGCAGCAGAGACTGTACAGGACCTCAGATTTAGGCTGGGCAGTGTGATTTCAGAAATGTCTCTGTTAGAAGTTTCCAACCACTCCTGACACGCCTGCATTTTACAGTTAAACCATATATACAGGCTGCTGTGAAACTGGAAATGCAGTGGCTAACACAAGACTGAAAGGTACAGTACCCACTCTGGTCTCAAGGAGAGTATAAGTACATCTTATCTGCAACTGCTTGAGCACAGACATTTCAGCCCTAAAACCCTCCAGTGACCATTTCACCAAATATACCGAGTGACAGGACTTTAGTTTCTCTCTCAAATGGCTACCTAGGAGTTTGGTAAGTTTGCACTTTGGGGAATATCATGAAACTCCAGAGGCAGGAATTTCCTCAGGCTTACATGGAAGTCGGGAGAATTCTTGTAAGATTTTAGGCACTGGCTATCACAGATGAGCCACAATTAGCTCATTTGGTTAGAGCACGGTGCCAATAACACCACGGTTGTGGTTCAACCCTGAAAGGACCACTCACTTAAGAGCTGACTTGATAATTCTTGTGGGTTGCTTCCAACTCTGAATATTCTGTAATCTGGAAATTGTGGTTCTATGGTCAAGTGATCAAACTTGTGTAGATTCCCAGCAGAATGGCTTGTTTTGGCCAGGATAAGGCAGGAGTTTGAAAACTGAGCTCAGAACAGCAGCATAATATCTGTCTGTCTAGCAGGGGCTAAGGGCATGTCTTTCCTGCTGAGACAGCTCTGGTCTAGGCTAGCAACCAGAGTTCCCAAAGCTGCATAACTCTGAGTGAGATGTCTAATGAAACACTGGGGAGAGTTAGCTTTGTGTTGATCCTGTGTAACCATGGAAAGCTAAGCTGCTTTAGTTGTCTTTACCAATAGATTCTGACATCACTTACCCACCTTTCAGAAGGCAGGGAAGTAAAAATGTGGGAAGAAACCAGTAGATTTTAAACATCTGAGTGATTTAGCCAGCTCCCCTCTGCAAAACAAGTCCAAAGCAACACTAAAACCTGCCTTTCACCCTGGTTCTTTAGGTGTGTGCAGGAGCCAGGACTCAAAGGTTTTCAGTTGGAGAAGTGGAAGATGTCTAGGACAATGTCTAGATTAAATTTTCTCAGTAGTTAAAATCTTGAAGCAGCCAGTCCAGTATCCCAAACAAAGGTAGAGCTTTTACCTGACACAACTGAAAATTTGGCCTACACTGGATCAGGGGAACTGCAGTGTCAGTACCAGAGTCCCCAACACCACTTTGTGCTGCCTCACCTCCAGCAGCACACCAGAGCTCTCCTCTACTGTAGAGCATCTGGTGTTATTATACAGTATGTTCCCAGGAGAAACACAAACACTTCCTCTGAGCTTGGAGGAAGCTCTTCAAGATGCCAAAAGATGATGGAAGACCGAAGACAAGTAACTGTATGATGCCATCCTAAGCTGATTTCTGTCAAGCAGAGGTGAAACCAGGCTTGTGCAGGCTCCCCACTCAGCCAACTGAAGCACACCATGAAACTCATGTCCTTTGTGGCGGTAAAACAGCTCATCCTGTGTGACATCCCAGTGAGCCAGCTGAAAGGCAGAGGGGTTAACTCTACATGGGGTGCTCTCAAGACAGCAACACGCACGATGTTCGTGCCACAAAAGATGCCTCAGTGGTGTCTCTCCCTACAGCTATTACAAGTGGCCAGTGTGACCGTACCTCTCCACAAGACATACTCAGCAAAGGCAGCCAGAATCTCAGCTTTCACCTTGGAGAGAATGGGATAATCCTTGCTGTCTGCATCAAGTAGCACCTGGAAACACTGATTTATTTGCAGTGAATTGCAAACTCAGTTGAGGTTTGACAGTCTGATGGTCCCAAAATATGTATAAATATTTTTTCACATGGTGCTGTCTGGGGAATATGGAGGGAGTGGGATAAACTGATAATCCATATAGAAATGAAGGATTTGAGTGAGTAAGATGCAACTCAAGTCTCCAAAACTATGTGTTGCTAATGAACGCACTCAAAAAGCAAAACAAAGCACATAAAATCTGCCATTAAAAAATAAAATTTTATTTGCTAGAAAAGTCTTGTAATGTATTTACCAGACTTGACTTTGTGGAAGTCAAGTAAGTGCATCTATTTTTGTCAAAGATTAATCTGAGCTCTGGCTGAAGCCAGCAATCCTGCTAATCTTGTTAAGAACAGAGACTGAGAAATGAAAAGGGTCAGTTACCTAAATCTTCTCTCAAACAGTAATAGGACAGGACTGACATCACAGTTAATTGCAGACTAAACACTGTTACACATTTGTCTTAATTGGCAGGACTGTTCTCAAGATTCATGGATAAATCTTCCTAAACCTCTGCCTGGTTTAAGACTGCACAGCCAACTGCTCCCCACGTACTCATCTGTTCACGTGACCTTTGCATGCTCAACAAAGATAAATTCTGTGAAAAGGGAGAATATGTGGGCATCTGAATGCTCCAGCAGGGACACTGCCAAGCTTACTTCAGTTGATCCATTACATATCAGCTTCCAAGCCCATCTCGGTTACATTTTGGGAAAAGCTTTCCACATCTGCCCAGTGGAGCAGAAGCCCACAACCTATGGAACAACTTCTCCAGTCACACCTACCCTCAATTAAAGCTGTCAGGGGCTGAGAGATGTCTTGAGCCAGAGATGGCACTTGGGACATGTATGAGATTCCCTGGCATGGCTGTCCTTCATCTATCTGTCTAATCCCTTTGTTCACACCCCTTGGTGTCTGAGCATCTTTCCATCCATGTTGGAAATGGATGATGTCTGGTGCAGAAGTGCATATAGCTGCTAAGCTTGCTGAATTTTATTGAGGAACCCAATCTTTTCTCTATTATCAACAAAAAAATGAAGAATTGTTCCTACCCTTTCCTTTTTGTCTTAGGTCAGAAAAAGAAACAGTTATCTTAAAACTATGTTCAGCCTCTTCCTACTTGCAATCAATCTTTGAAATTATCTGTTAAAAGCTTTCATGAAGATTATTGCAAATTATAGGATATAGACATTTTAAGTCATAAGTGTAATAGAAACCTTTAGTTTTCCAAAAACCTTGAGAGTGTTTTGCAAGTTTTCTGCAGTAAGACAACAACACCAATGAATAGTTTTCTTGAGAGAGTGCAGGAATTTACAGAAATACAAAACCAACACTTCACATACTGAAGACATGGGGAACAGAAACAGGACTTAGAAGACCTAAAAATGTAAATGCAGATGAGAAAGAACATGCAAGTTGGTTTGTAAGTTCACCTCAACCAGGGAGCAGACAGGAACTGGACCAACAAAAACAGAAACACTTCTTCCACCCTGGGAAGCGTATGAGTGAAAACGACTTTTTGACACCCCCAAGCATGAGTGCTCAGAAAACCAGTGTGCCTGAAATAACCAAAGACAAACACAGATGCATAATCAAGGAAAGATGAGGACAGTGGCAATAGCACTGCACCAAGCACACACATGACTGCCATGTCACAAGACAGATGCTGCTAGTCTTGGGAAGAGCTGAGACAACAGATAACACAGAAAATGTGCACTTCTGTGGCAGGCTCAACAAATAGAACATTAAAGGACAAACTGGTTACAGCTGTAATGCTCACACAAGTACAGCAGAGGCTCTTTGGTGGAATACAAACTCTCACAAAATCAAACGGATGAAAACTAAAGCTGAGCTTTATTTTTCATCTGAATTTGTTGATGAAAACTAAAAATCAGTCTTCAGAACCACTGCCATGAGTCAGAAATGCTGTCAGTTGGGATGCAGGAGCCAACACATATTCCCATGCATCCTGCAATCCAGTCTGGGCCAGAAATACCATCTTACCAGTACTGGACAGGAGGGTGATAGGAATGCAGTCCAGTTCTTAGGTGTGAAAGGAAGCTGTCTTCTACAACTTCTACAGGCACATGTCTGTAAGGTGTCCAGACTGGCTGGAACCTTTCTGTCCAAGGGAAATGCTGGGAGCTACAGTCCCATGCTTTGGGTTCTGTAATGGTAGTAAGTAGTGAGCTCTTTAGATCAGGCATCTGACAGAGCAACAGCATCAGATCACCATGATCCATCACTGTAATTCTGTCAGAGCCTGAGAACGTGCAGAACAAAGCTTTGCACAGGGGCACCCAACTCCTGAACAGCTGACTAAGCCAAGGCCATACCTCTGCCCTGATCCACACTCCTTACTTTTGGCTGAACTGGTCCAAAAGCACTCAGCTCATAGATTCTGTGTGCTACTTTGAGTGGCCACTGATGCCTGGCCCCCCTCAGCCTGCTGATAAGGCTATGCTCCTCTTCAGTGGAGTGCCTTCACCCAAAGCTGGAGGACCTCAAGTGACATACAGTGCATCAGTTTAGCACTGCTTGTCAGAGAACAGTAGGACAACCCAGTTTAGTGCACTAGCCAGAAGTTAGCAGGATAACCCAGTTACCAGAGCTCTCAGAGTAGTGCACACATTTCATTGCCCAGCTCTTGCTCACTGAGTGGAAAAGGACAGTGCACTGGTGTGCTCACACTGTAAAACTGGCAGCCAGACACTTGCAAGGAACATCCTGGGGAGCAGCAAGGACAGAAGCCACGTTTGCCACCCACCATCTTCTGTTTCTGCTGTGTAACATGCTGAGCTAAGGGTATTTTAATGGGAAAATCCAGCTAGTTGATAGGCATGTAGAGTGCAAGTGCAAGGGATTTCAAAGCCCTACCCCAGAGTCCAGGCTGTTTGCAACAAACTCCCCACCTTCTGAATTTAGAAGTGGCATTATCACCACTGAATGCCACTTTCACTGAGGGAAGAACCCTGAAATCCCCAGAAGTTAAAAAGATCTTAATTAAACTGTAATTATTTCAATAGATATACAAAGCCTTAGTTACTTTAGTTCCCACCAGCCAGCCCATTCCCTACCCCCAATGTCTAAATGTTCTCTGATCATCTGAGGAAATAAGGCTGGTCCTAACAAATAAGTCCTGAAGTTACACCTGTGGGGCAGTAGATGCAATCAGGTTACTACTAACAGTGCCCCATCCAAGTCGTTTAGCAGTAATGTGCTCTCCTCCTCTGCCAGCTCCTTCATCAAGGAACTGCTCTTTGCATTGCTGTGGCTCCAAATTTGGACCTAAACTACAGAATTTAATCTCCTCTTTGCAGATTTTGTACTATGTGCCTTCTTCCTTTCTGCTTTCTCTGAGATTCTCCATGATTGTCATTGTCAAAGATGAGCCTGAACAAAGGTCTTGTGAATGGAAACACTGCCAAATCTGGCCTCATCATCCCAGAAATTAAAGACAACTATTGTAACTGATCAATCAAGTACAGCAAAAAAAACCCTTTATTTGAAATGAGAAGACTAGCACAGATCTCACCAATTTCACATTGTATCTTTTGTGCCTAATTTCAAAGCATCACTTCTAACTCCCTGAGAATGGGAAAAAAATCCAAACCAACCAATAAATCATGTAACACTTATAACAAAGCAACATTGTCTTTGTTTCCTACTTTCCCCACAAATACAGGCTTTTCCTAAACAGTAACTTTATACAAGGGATAGTCAAGGGTGGCCCTTTCACCCAAGTGGGTACACAGATCAAGCAGCAAAAATGATATTGGTTCTGTTATGTTAGAAGGGCTGTATTGGCAAAGCAGGAGTCTACAGCTCTCCCAGTCACGTTAGTGATCCAGAACCTGGGAGTACTGGGAAAAGCAAGAATCTCTTGTTGCTTGCAAAGGTTGTTTTTTGAGTAGAAACATAAACAAATAATGTCCTAATTAATAAAAATGATCAGTGTATAAAATTTCGCTTCATTTCCAATCTGCAATGAGCTGTATGAGGGACTGGTTGAAAGATGGAAATGATAAGACTTGCAAGTCTCCCAGATTTGGAGCCAGGATTTCATGAGCAGTCAGCCTTAGTGGCTCTCAGCTTCCCACTGTATCCCAAGCAGCTTTGAAGACTATGCCTTATTATGCAGCAATGTACTCAGACACCCAGGAAGAATGCTGTGACAAGGCATGACCACAGGAAAGCCATGTGGGGAAACTATCCTCAAATCAAGATCAGCTAATAGAATCTTCTACCAAGTGTCCCAGTATTGGAGAAGCCAAACCGGCCAGGGTTGTAGCTAGGAAGTGGTGATGGCTGGACAGTGTTTACACACTTAACCATGGGTCCACACAAGGCATGGACATGAGTATGACCTTCTTATATTCAAGCTGAGACCATTTTGTGAGGAATACAGCCTGGACACCACTTTAGTGTACCAAAGCAAGTGCCTGGCACAGTACAAGGGCCAACACTTGCTCATGCTCTGAGCCAGTACTAAATTACTGAAGCTAACAGCAAAGCTGTTTAGGCTGGAGCACTAATGCCCCCAACACAGCAAACATGTAAGCACATGCATAACTGGAAAGAACAGCTGGGAGGGACTGAATCCGTGCTGGAAGTCAGCAGTAGCACAGCATACACAGCTACAAAGCCCAGACAGCGCCAGGAATGAGACCTACACAGGGTATTGCAACAAGAGAGGCACTACCCAGCAAATAAGGTGGAGTGGGAGAACAAGTCTGTAAGACAAACAAGGATGGAAACACCATGAAAGAGGAAAAATAAACACCATGGCCCTGGCATGGAAACTAATCTTTCCATAGTCCTAAAGCTGCCCAGAACTTGGAACAAGAGAGAGGGCTTGAGAAGACAGTAAAGTATTTCACAGATTGTGCTCACATCATAGTATACTGAACTTTTATGATTTGGCAGTGTGGGCAGCCAGCCTGAGCTGAGCAAGAATAGAAAGATTTGGCAGGTAAAATAAAGTAGTCATAAACCAAAAGCCTTTGGTACAAAAAGCCAAGGAAAAAGAGCCCCTTGACGGGAACTATTGGCTGTTGTATGTGGGGGTTTTGGTGGGGTTTTTTGTTTGTTTTTTTAGTGTTCTCTCTTCACAAGGAGAAGGAAGTTGCTCATTTGGGTTTGTCTGTACTTTGCACAGTACTAAGCACTGTGCCCAGGGAGATAACAACAAACTGCTCCAGAACTTCACCTGCAATAACATACACCAACAAGGCCTTGTCAGTAGAATGGATCAAAAGAGGAACCCAGCTAGTAATAAGATATGGTTTGGAAGTTGCTTGGGAGTCTGCCCTACCAGCCAGAAGAATAATTTTGGGTGTGAAAGAAAGGGCAAACTCTATGCAGAAACAAATTGAAAACACTGAACTTGTTTCTCTGCTAAGTAAATTTCTCTGTAATTCTGCTGTAAGAAAAAAATCCTTTCCCTAGATGACATCCAGAGGGACCTGGACAAGCTTGACAAGTGGGCCAAGGGAATCTCATGCAGTTTAGCAAGACTAAGTGCCAGGTGCTGCACCTGAGTCAGGACAACCCCCAGCACCAGCACAGGCTGGGGCTGTGCAGATGGAGAGCAGCTCTGTGAGAAGGATTTAGGGATGCTGGTGGATGAGGCTGGGCATGACCCAGCCATGGGCACCCTCAGCCCAGAAAGCCAAAGGTGTCCTGGCTGCATCCAAAGCAGCGTGGGCAGCAGGGGAGGGAGGGGATTCTGCCCCTCTGCTCTGCTCTGGTGAGACCCCAGCTGGAACCCTGCATCCAGCTCTGGGGTCACAGCATCATGGATGTGTTAGAGTAGGTCCAGAGGAGGCCACTAAAATGGATTAGAAGAATGGAGCATCTCTCCTGCAGGAAAAAGCTAAGACAACTGGGATTGTTCAATCTGGAAAAGAGAAGACTTTAGCGTGACCTATAAGGCACCTTTCAGTATGGGAAGGAAGCCTACAAGAAAAACTTTTGACAAGGGACAAAGAGAAATGGCTTCAGAGTGAAAAAGAGTGGGTTTAGATTAAATATGAGAAGGAAATTCTTTACTGTGAAAGTGGTAAGGCACTGGCACAGGTTGCCCAGAAAAGCTGCCCATGTCCCATCCCTGGAAGTGTGTGAGGCCAGGTTCGATAGGGCTCTGAGCAACCTGGTCTTAGTGAAAGGTGTCCCTGCCCATGGTGGAGGGGACGGAACTAAGTGAGACCCCTTTGAGACCCCTTCCAACTTAGGCCATTTTGTGATTCTGTGGTATTTCCTGTACAGTGTTAGACTATTCCTTACAGATTTTGTTCTGCTTTCCCCAACAGAAGTTTCTAAGCCACACCTGTGTATTTGCTTGTTTGAACAGTAGTCACAGCAATATTAGGGGTGTCCAAACAGCAGCAAACCAAAGAGAATAATTTTCAAAGAGTCTATTTCAAACTCTTTGTTTGGTTTCTATTAAATTAACTCCACTGCCTGAACAAACTGACAAGAAAGCTCTTAAATCAAAGACTTACACAATTGGCAACCACAAGAGTTCACAAGTCAGTTTATGAAACAGCTGTGAAACTGGTTTAGAAGCACAAAAATCATCTGCCTCTGGTTTTCCTTTCCCTTGAGATGCCTGTATTGAAAATCTAGTAGTGGGCAGCAGTGGAGGTGTGAATTTGTAGTGCAGTAGCTGCTCCAGATCTGCTCTCTTAAGGGACAGTACACTCCTTCCCCAGGAAATGAGCAGGCATGGGAGGAGGTCCAGCCTTCGTGATGTAAACACAGGCCTCCACTCACCCTGTGGCAACCATGAGGGTATGATTTTCTCAACTAGAGCCAAATAACTCATGCAGTTTTTGTCTCTCTGGCCTTCTCAGAAGGCTGTGCAACTCTGGATGTTGCAGCTCTGTGTCCCTCACCCATGCAGCCTCTTGGATCACATGGTATTTATCTCATCTGCAAAACAGCAAAAAAGCAGCTGCTCTTTGAAGAAAGCTGAGAAAGCCTAAGAGTCAGCAGTTACCTGAGCTTAGCAGGGGCATGATTCTCAGTCTCCCTACCACTTCCTTACAAGGCAATGGAGAAAAATTCCCATATGTCCACTTCTATCATGATAAACTATAGGGGCAAAGCCAGCAAAAGAAAAACATGGGCAATAATATTTATAAATCCTCAACCAGGTAAGAGGTGGAAAAGAAGAGGCTTCCTAGCCTATTCCCGGGTTAGCTGCAAGTAAACAGCAACAGGATAAGGATCCAAAGCACTGTGTCAAGCAAAAGACTGGAGATGCAAACGAGGTTGCCCAGCTCCAAACAATGGAAAAGAAAAAAAGAAGCCCTGTCTGCAGTTAAGGACTGCTGGAGTGATGCAGCCTGGGCTGTTGTGCTATTCCCTGCACCATGGTTCCCCCAGCAATGTTGTCTGGGGTAACAGCACTTCAGACATTTGTCCTGAGCTGCTGTCTCTGCCCTTGCTGCCCTGCACTTGCCTTCTGCTCTTTCCCTTCTGAACTGTCCCATCAGTGACAGGGCAGGCTCCAGGATGCAGGCGAGAGGGTCGGGCATCAGTCAAAACTCCCCAGCCCTATGACTAAAGGTCCTCTCGTGCTGCTAGGGCATACAGCAAAATGCTGGTCTTGATTATTCCTAAGCAAATACCACTTTCCCTCTCGAAGCTAGCACCACCCTGCAGCGAAGGGACCACAAGATAGAGCGCAATGCTATCCCTGTAATCCCACTGGGCAGAGACAACAACAGACACTATTGCCTGGCGTATTTGGTTCAGAGAGGAGCACCTCATCCAACACATGGACAACATAGAGGTCATTCTGCTGCATGAACAACAATGCTGAACTCCAAGAGGTTTGCAAACACAAAGGCATTTGCACAAGAGCCTGTACTAGTCTGTGAAACTCCCTGAAGAAAGCTGTGCTGTGCTGACCCTCACCTGGTAACGAAGGAAAACAAAAACCCCAACAAATAAAAAATACTTTTCCCAGTGTGGATATTGGACCCCTATTACTGAGTGTATCAAGATATTCACTATGATGCTTTCCAACCAGCAGTTGGAAAGTTCTCAGTGCTATTCACAGAATCTCTGCTTCCCCCAAGTAATCATGTCTTTCTTTTTAACTTGCTATTACAAAAACAAGTTTGACACTGAGCCCCAGCCTGTCCTGAGCTCCTGCGGGGCAGCCCAGTCAGGGTCAGAGAGCACACAACCAAAGGTCCAGTGTCTCTGAGGGAAGAAAACGCTCAAGGCTGCCCAAGGAAGACAACAGGTTTTCCTGGGCCAGGCCTGGATGAATTCCTTTCTGGCCTGATCTCCTGTGCTAGCAAATTCTCCTGAGGATGCAGACCAAGGCATGGGCTGCAGGGTGCAGACACAAGTCTCTGGGAGGAAGCACTTACCCTGCGCCCCAGCCCACGCTGTTGCTGCCGCGATATCCAGCTCAGCAGCTAGCCTGGCACCCTGAGCACCGCTCCGCCTCACCTGGGAGAAGTTCAGCCCATTCAGGGGGTGGCACTGCTCTTCTACTTTCTCCACAGCACCCGTTTGCTTCCTCAGCCGCTCCGCCTCCTGGGCCAGGAACAGATCCAGGACGGGCACACCTCGCGATTTGATGTCCACCTCTGTCAGGGAGTTCACCATCAGCATCACCCAGACCGGCCTCTTCCGCTCCCAGTTGCCAGCAATGGCATTGAAGAGGTAGTCTGCATACAGCCCCTTGCCCCGCTGGTCCGGGGTCATCCAGGACGGCATCATGAGCTTGACATACTCCAGGTGCCGCTTCAGCCGGCGGTAGATGTCACGGGGCAGCACATCTTGGAGATTCTTCCCCTGTGGCAGGAGCTGGCAGCTGGTGAGTGCTGAGATGGTGTAGGGATCAGTGAGATCCAGCTCAAAGTACACGATGTGGCTCTGTTGGAAGGCTTTCTTGGAGTTCTCTGGGATGAAATCCCAGACTCGCGTGTATGGGACATGGATGGTGCCAAAGAAATAAGATGGGGGATCTCTCTTGATTGTCCACAGGAAGGAGTTCAGCTCATTTTGCTGGGAGAGAGGGAGACACAGCTAAGTAAGTACACACATTTATGCCAGGCTACTGCAGCAGGGGGCTTAAGGAAAACATGGTGCCCAGCCAAGCAGGTCACCTGGCTCAGTAGCTTGCCAGCACGGACTTTTCCTAAAGTGACTTTGCTCACATAAAGTCCTTTGACCACTGATTTTCTCAGGTCCTGAGGTAGAAATTCCATTTTCATTAAATAAAAACATAAGAATATTGGCTTGGTTTTTCTCCTCCTGAAAGGTAACACTGCATCCTCTCAACAGTAGTATCACCTGATACTTTATCTGAGTATCTACCAAAAGCAGCAGCAGAGCACAGGCGCAGCACACCATGACTCAAGCACAACACTTACTCAGCTTCTGCCTTTCACCAGGTCAAAAATTGACATTACTTTGCTGAAGCAAAGCAGGACACCAGGATTTCTGTTACTTTCACCTCACATTCAGCACAGCAACGCACCTTTCCTCAAAGAAACTGCTGTGATACTTAGAAGGTGGAGCAGCATCATGGGTGAACTTCCCACTTTGAGTATGCTGGCTTTGGTTGGGGTGAAGTTAATTTTCTTCACAGTGGCTGGTCTGGGGTTGAGGTTTGGATTTGTGCTGGAAACAGTGATGATAGTACAGAGGGTTTTCTTATTGCTGAGCAGGGCTTGTACAAAGCCAAGGCCCTTCCTCCCTGTCCTATGGCTGTGATCACACATGCTGAGGGTGCACAAGATATTGGGAGGGGATATAGCCAGGACAGCTGACCCTAACTGACCAAAGCAATATTCCATACCATATGACATCCTGCTCACACAAAAATCCAGGGAGGGTGAGGGGAGAGGAGAAGGGACATTCAGAATGACAAGGTTCGTCTTCTCAAGTCACTGCTATGCGTGATGGACCCTGCTTTCCTGGGAATGGCTGAACACCTGCCTGCCCCAGGAAGTGATGAATTCCTTGTTTTGCTCTGCTTGTGTGCCTGACTTTTGCTTTAGCTATTAAGTTGTCATTATCTGAACCCAGCACTTTTACCCTTCCAGTGCTCTCTTGTAACCTCTCTTACATGGAATGGGAATTTAATGAGTGTGGTGCTAGGTTGACAGCTGGGGTTATACCACAACATGAGACACCGAGAAAATGAGTTCCACAAAACGGCTGGCAGGCAGACTTGCAGGAGCAGCCAGAAATAAAGTTTTGTACATGGCAGACAGACGCCCAGTACAGACCCCTCACAGCCCCATACTCTTTCTTGAGGAGCAGAGAAGAGCGCGCAATACCTTGGAAAATAAATGAAAAAAAATTCTGCAGGCCAAACTTGGCCTGTGGTTTCAGGGTATACACTTGTAAACACAGAGGAATACAAAAAAAAGCGTCTCTTTTTAAATTAGCTTAGGAGCATCAGAATCAGAAGGAAGTCAGAATCAGATTTAAATTTGTTCTGCTGGAAAATACACCTCACAGCATCACCTGAGATACCTCCATACAGGTTTGTGGTGTTCCCACAGGACAGAAGAGGACATAGACAACAAGAATCCTCTTGAATCCCTCCAGCTCACTTTACACCAGCAGCAGGCACAGCCTTCATTACCCACAGCACCCTACTGGTGCAGTAGTACTTACTGGAACAACAGACACAAGCACTGTCTGTCTGCACAGACAGGAAGAGGTAGCCTTTGCATGTCTAAGTAAGAGAACAGGCTTCCAGATGCACTCAAACATCTGGTCAGTCTTGAGCCAGCAGATAACTCTAACCTCAGCACTGGGGCTAGCTGTGCATGTGTGCTGATCTAAGAAGCCTGCCTGACTGCCAGAACAGGCTGCTTGGAGGAATTTACTGGAAGCACTGAAAGCCTATAAATTTCTGACAATAAAGACTCAGGGTCAGAAAGGTTAATCTTAAAGACTGCTCTGCAATGGCTCATCCCAAACAACCTTCTCCAGCAGCTCTGTACCTCAGAACCAGGCCCACAGATCAGGCTGCACTTCAGCAAAGTGCTACTACCAGTTCACATCACCTGCATGGACTACAGAATATAGAATACTCTGAGATGAAAGGGACACACAGGTATCACTGAAGTCCAACTCCTTGAGCTGCACAGAAGAGCATCAATTACTGCACCACGTGCCCAAGAGTATTGCACAAACCAAATATATTCCAAGGGCTCTTCAGACTGCTCTGCAGCATATCAACACTGTTCTACAACTCCAACTCCTATAGGACAGTTTTGGAATGCACACCTGAATTACAGAGCACAAAAACTCTCATGAAGACAATAAGAAGAAGGGAGAACAAGCATGAAGAGCACCAGGGGGTACAAAAGGCAATAGGTGAATAAAAATCTAACACAGACGTGGGAAAAATACAGAAGAATGAATATGCAAAGTAAAACAAAAGGGAAAATGAGACAGGGTTCTCCCCCAACATCAGTCAGAAGGGGAAAATGAAAGGACATGCCATTGTGATGAGAAATAAACTGGAAGCAGTGGTGAGGCAGCAATGAAGAAGTGCTGCTTTCTATCTACTGCAAGTATAAAGACAGAGGAGGCACCTGGGACAGGCATGAGGTTAGGAGGTCAAAACTCCCTCCCCCCACGCAAGCCTGGTCATGTATGTGGAAGTGCACAAAACCAGCTACAACTGCAAGGAATTGTACAGAACAAGTGGTCATCAGCCAGTTTTTCAGCTCCTCAACAAATCCAGCAAGAAGGCTCAAGCCCAGATGACTGGTACCACACTTTTACCATGATCATTAGCACTGCTCTGGACTACTGCACACAGCCCAGCCAGAAGGGCTTTTGGCATTATACACTTTCTTTTTTTTTTTTTCTGCTTATTCTCCCAACTTTCACAATCAGATTCTAAAAGCAGAGTACTACTGCCAGCTACCAGTGGTACTTCTCAAGAAATAGGCCATCAGGTACTCATCACAGAGTACATGAAGTCTTCCTTTAAAGAATCTGTACCACAGGCAGAAGAAGGAAAGCAGGCTGAGACATAGGAAAAATTTTCACTGAGTTCTCCAGACCCTGACATTACAAAGCAAAGCATCTGAGCGCTCCTGCTGGCCCTTGCATGTCAAAAAAAGAAATCATGAACTTAAAAAATCACCCCAAGCACCACTCAGACCTTCCTTCAGAGAAAGCTTGGAGCCAGCATGAGAGGACAGAGAAACCTCAGTCTTCCACCACTGATGGGAAACCTCCAGACCTGCAGAACCTGTTTCTGGGCACCAGTAAGTGATGGTACATGGGGAGATCACAAAGTTCACTCCCTCTAAATGGTGGCACTACAGCTGCTCTGAACATCCTAGTGCCTCATGCTCCTTTGGCAACTCCTTTTCCTGCCAAAGTGGAGACTGGAATCCCAGCACTGCTCTGTCTCTGCGCCAGACCCCTCAAGTAGCCTCTAGTTACTGCTCTGTGTGAGTGGGGAAGGGCAAAGCCCTTGGTGTGCCTGAGCAGGTCTGTCTTCCCCTGCTGTATCTTCAGGCATTCCCATCTCCCTGTCCACCTCCTGGAGCTCCTCTATGTCTCAACACAGCTTCAGAGAGGGAAAAGCAAGAATATAATCTCACCCCAATACCATAAAAGGGACACTGTTAAACAGTGCTCTAGGCAGCCATGAAATAGCACAGGAGCAGTGCTGAGGCATGTTCAGCATCACACCATACACCATCACTGTGGCACCTCACTTTCCTAATACCAAGCAATAGATAAAAGTGCTACAGCCCAATTTTCCTTTGCAGTAAGAGCCTTTAACACAGTTGTTGCAAAAACAAAAACAAACAAAAAAAAGTGCTTTAAAACAAATTACAGTCAAAGTGTTGTCCTGGAGGCTGATGGCAGCTGGGCTGTAGGAGCTGTAGGAGGCTGTAGGAGGCTGTAGGCAGCTTGAGGAATTTCAGTTCCAGCAGCATAGATCAGGAAGCATAGGTACATATTTCTGTCTCCACTCTACAATTTACAGGTGGTACGCAGTGCATTACTCATCATAGGCAAAACCCTGAGCAAGGGGAAAAAGAGGCAGTCTCACACCACAACACAGGTCTCCCAACTTGCTGCCACACAAAGGTTCAAGGAATCATCAGATCAAGAGATTTCTGAATGCTCAGCATTGTGACATGGTGCCTTACCTTTGCCTTACCCCCCACATGAAAAAGCTGACACTATCACAGAGAATGCACTGAGACTTGTGGGATCCACTTCCTCCCATGAGACTCGGAAAGCCTCCTTCTCAACCAAGGCTGCACAGGAGACAAACTCTGCTGTCCACTAAGGTGCTATGGAGCACATTGGGACAGACAATGTTTCCCCAACATGATAGGACAACGGTGTCAGCCACTGCAAAAATTCTGGAAAAGCATGGTGCACATCAAGGGTATTTCATTGGGAGCTGAGATTCCTTCTTTTTGATGAAAAAACCCCAAGGCTCAGATTTTGTTCATTTTAACTATCATCAACAGCTCGCTCTTCCAGCACTGTTTATAGATCCATTATAGGATGCAACCTGTAGTGTTCAAATACTCAAATATTACTGTGTTTGTCAGATATCATACATCACTTGAAGTGAGGCAGCAATGAATCTTATGGCGGAGAAGTGCCAAAGAAAATCAGAGAAAGTGTATCTTTTTTTTTTTCAGAGAAACTAGCTCAAATTGGGCTGAATGGCATAGTAACAAAAGTAAAACTGGCAAACATCCAGAAGACAATTCAGAAAAACATAAGGAGGAACAAAGAATTCATCTAGTGACAGCACTCCAAGCATCTAGAAGAGCATGGGAATATAAAAAACTAAACAGAAAAGACTGTAGTGATGTGGGGAATGAAGGCTCAGAGGGAAAGGAAAACTGCTGTCTACAGAGTGAAGAACTGGATGGGAATTCCAGACATGGACAATCTGCAATTGGTCTGCTTCCTTCCACATGAGTTCTGCTTCCTTTCATCTTCTATCTCATCTATGCAGACTATGCATTTTAAAGCACAAAGTGTATACCTCACTGTGCAGGTAGGTGCCCTCTGTGTCTTCACTGTCTTTCAGGACCCCTAACACTCACCACTTGACCTCACAGCCACGCCTTCCAAACCTCAGACCAGAACTGCACCGTTTCCCAATCCAAAATATTCTCGTGCCTTATTTTTCTTGTTTGCTACAGAAGCCAAAGCACATGGCATGCAATATTTCACCCAGGCAGGCAGCCCTATAATCCTCCCTATATGGCTTTCTCCCTCTCTCTTATCTACCCTGGCATCCCGTCTTGTCATGTTCCTTTATGCCTAATTGAGGCAAAGATTTTACTGACCACGCTACGTGCCCACGCAGCTATGGTAATGCACACAAAAATGCTAGCCACATTTTTAATAGTACTTATCTTAGCTTTTGCCCACCTGCATTACTGACACTCTCAAACTCAGCTTAAGACTTAAAACAGAACTCACTTGAGGATAAACACTGCACTATCTACAGCTACTAAAAGAACACATCCAAAGTGCCAGAAATGAAAAAAAAGGTTTTTAACTAAAAAGCCACAGGTTAAGAACAGGCAGATGATTTGCTCTGTTGAAGAGCATATATGGGAAAAAGTAGCCATAAAAATTAATTGGCCCTCTATCACTAACAACACATCTTAAAATACTAACCAACTATAACTACAAGCATTCCACAATTAATCCCTGATTTCTGCCTTTGATTTTTCCAATACACTCCAATGTTAAGCAACAAGAAAGCAGTACCAGACCACATTACTTAGTATCTGGAATACAACCCTAAAACATTCCAGCATACTTTATTTTAAATTAACTGTTTTCAATGTCTTTCTTTTTTTTCCAAGAATGATAAGGCACATTATTGGCTGTAGCTTTAACTACAATTTGGAGTCATGATGAGAAAGCCCTCTGAAGTACTGTAGGTTCATTCCTTAAAAGAGCAGTTTTTCAGGCAACAACACAGATACTCCTTTCATGGCAGTGAATGAGGCAACCTGACAAAAGGAAGACAGTTAGATGTGTCTGAGAGGTAAAAAAAGGAATACTATAAAGAACTAGAGTAAATTAAAAAATCATCCGTGATGATGCAGGAACAAGACAGCATATTTTTGCTGAGGAATTCATGTAAATATTCATAAGGATAAACTCACCAGCTTTGTAAATAAGGCAGACGCTGCCATTCCTAGACAATGTGTGGTTATTACTACTGTCCTAATGACCCTCGGAAACAGCCTGCCTATTCCAGAACTACAGGTGGTCTCACATTTTAATGACACAGTAATCAGCAGATAATTACCTACCATTATCACATTGCACCTCCAGCCTTGGCTAGCAACTGGCAGAAGTCCAGTCAATTGTTCCTGAGAAAACTTCTGCACGTCCCACCCAACCTGTGAAGTTACCCGTTTCTGCAAGTATGACTTCTGCTCAGAGGCTGTCCTTTTTGTTGTCCTTGCTCTCCCTAGCTTCTTGCGGTAGTTTCGTACCAACCCCCAGGCTTTTGCACCTTATGCCCTCAAGGAAAAGGCGGCACCCACTCCAAAGGCTTGATTTGGCTTTACAGCAGTGTCACAGCTGGCCACCTACAAATGCAGCTAACAAACTGGTTCCAAACAAATTGTAAAGACACCGTCCTACAAGGCTCTGCTTAACTCAAGCTCACGCAGACACCTCCAGTGAAGCACATGCAGCTTGGCATAGGACTGATTCCATAATGCCCTAAATCCTAGAAGATACTCTAGGGAACCAGCATGCTCACAGAGGCGGGAAGGCCCTAAGAACAAGGGCTACATGTAGGTGCATGAGCAGGTGAGAGAGCAAAGTCACAGAGCAGACCTTCTTCAGCTGGAAAACTTTCTCCCAACTGCTCTGCCTGCTTTAGCACCTCTCCAGTGCAGCAGGTTTGCACTTACTTCTAAGGGCCTCCAATTTCCTTAGGAGCTGTGCTGGTGGAGTTAACCCTGCCCAGAAGGGAAGGCAAAGTGGTGGTACGCATACCCCAGAAGCACACCAGGTCCAAGGAGATGCCAACAGACAGCACTGATGGCCTGTTAACACAAAGTAAGTTCGAGAAGGTTTTTCCTACATGATTTTTGGTACTTTTATCTCCGAAGCTTCAACTAGAAGGACTTTTTCTGATTTTTCACAGAAATGACAGCCGCTGTCTACACAAGCTTCACACTGGCTGCAACATCACCCTTAACTTGCAGCAGGGATGTTCTGCTGTGCTTAACCACCCACCGAAGCTAAGTCAGTGCACGCTGCTCCTGGCTACTGCAATCACCCTGCCAACTTTAGGAGACGAGCAAAACCTCACACAGTGTGTATCTGCGTTGTCACGCCAAATGGCCAATTGCCGGTCCTAACCTGTTCCAGGCCCTCTAAGCGTTGTGAAGTGGGATTAGGTGGTACTCCTGCGTGGGGCGGTGGCAGCAAGTCACTCCCGGCCGGTATCTTCTTGTGTCGAGCAGCGCTGCTCGTCCTACTCAGCGTAGGCAAAAAATCCTGCTGGGATTCACCGCGGGGTCCCCCGCCCCCGTCAC